>JACCPG010008948.1:0-10126 GCA_016069955.1 Drepana arcuata
CTAGAACACGGAACGTCAATGCGGCTTCTGTTATATAGATATAAAGTTTGTTATTATAAATCGTTCCACAGTTGTTACTGGGCATATCTTTGGGAGATTTTTTTTATTTTTTTTTTGTTTTTTAGTTTTCTTGTATTTGGTTTCTTACGGGGTAGGCAGAGACTCATGGGGCAGTCACATTATATTGCGGTTTCAATGGAGTTAAATATATATAATATATCCTCACGCCTCCCCACAAGGGTCCCCGAAGGGGTAGGCAGAGGTGTATAGGTAATACCCAACACCCACTTTCCGCCAGAGGTATATTAGGTGCCAACGTGACAGATGGCGAGTCCATCGCCGTTACTCAAGCACGACTATACATACGCCTTTGGAATTTCTTCTCAGACGTATGCAGGTTTCCTCTCGATGTTTTCCTTCACCGTAAAGCTCGTGGTGTGACTAATCACTGTACTTAAGTTCAGAAAAATGTAGTGTCCTGCCTCAAACTCTCAGGCTGAGACAGCATGGAATTTTCAAGAAGGTAGTGAAAAGATTCCTGCAAAGTCGGCAGCGTACGAATGACCCCTCGTGTTGCAAGCGCTTATTGCTTACCATCAAGGCGGGATGCTTATTTGCAATACTAAGGTATAAAAATACCAACACCAATATTATTTCAAAATAATGATTATGTGATTGGGTCCGGCGCAAGAAGAGACAGTGGCACGAAACTAGGCGAATTAGCTCACCTACACAGCACCTATACAGAGTAAATGAATAAAAGCGAAGGAACAATTTAATTTTAGTTCAATGAATAATAATTCATAACTTTAATTTATTTATTAATTCCGAACATAAATTTCATTATATACTAATGAAAGATATATAATAAGTCATTAATATATAATGAAATGATTTGATGAACAAAAAAAATCACCAAACCATCCAACGTTACAAATCCTATTTAAATCAATACAGCGCTGTGCAGACAGTTCTAAATTATCCCCAACACTTAAACGGACAGACAAACAAACGGACAAGAGTACAAAATGAGTGATTTAGCGGCGACGTCGCGAGACAAGCCTTTTTGTGTCCGATCCATCTTGTTTGATATTGTGATTGGGACTGAGTGATAGATAGCGCATTATTTTTGGTCGCGTATTTGCTTGCAGGTGCGCCAACGCCTTGGATACAAATATTTAGTTTTTATTACTGACTGGCTCTTTGAAAGATTTTGTATGCTTAGTCAAAGAGCATTATTTGAAAGGGTCCTAGGGCACGTTCACAACATCAAAATTAGTATAGTAGCTATTATAATTATCGGACTCTCAAGGACGGGAACGTTAAGAGACTCGAAACCGACGAGCATGTATGAAGAGACTGATGAATGTGGACGAAGCGAAAGAGGTATGTAAGTCTAGAGAGAACTGGCGCTCTATACTCTCTGCCTACCCCGTTAGGGACTTGGCGTGATGATATGTATATGTGTGTATAATATTTATTGTTATTTGTATATAGCATGTTGTAAGTTTTTTCCTTCTTCTTTCCTTCCTCCTTCTTCTTTATTTAATTTTTATTTTTATATCTACTAATAATATATAAGTATCTACATAAATCAGCATATATATATATATATATATATATTTCTATGCACACCCGCTTCAATGTTTCTCCTATCAAGGGTGGTTGACTGGGAGAAAAGCTTTAGGCATTAAGTCCACCATTGCACTGTAATTGGGCATACACTTTAAATAAATAAATAAATTTATATTTGCAGTTAACGAGCCCTAAATATGATAATGCTTCATTACCAGAAACCCCAATCTAGCAACTACGTAAGCTCTAAGTCGCGCCTTGCCACAAGGGTCAGGCCTGCCTAGTTCTTTGCTGTCTGCCAAACTGCCAAACACACTTTTCACTGAACATTTGTTTTACGTGTCCACGTGACAGATGGTGGGCCCTTGACCATTACTCAAGGCCAAGGGCCCGCTATCTGACAGCTTTGGATTTCTTCTCATCTTGTGTCTCACTGTGTTAACTTCAGAAAAACTATTGTTACAGCCGGTATTCGAACTTGCAATCTTTGCGTTGCAGGTGACTCGAACCACTCGGGCACCACGGCTCTAGAATTTTGTTGTTAGTTCTGACTGGCTTTCTAGAAAATAATATGGTCTACGAGCTTTGCGTTCTTTTATGATGTTTCCAAGTTCAAATCCCGCGAGCAAACATAATGCCGTAATAAATTCTTTAACTCCTTAATAGCTGTCTTTTAATCCTTTAATACCTGTCTATGTCTACTGTTTCATCAATGTAAAATTAGTATTCTTCTGTAATAGAACATATGCTATGTGTCAATCTATCCTCACGCCTCCCCACAAGGGTCCCGAAGGGGTAGGCAAAGGTGTATAGGTAGTACCCACATATGTGTTAATTCAGCTAAAATTCTATCTCTATGATGAAATTTATCCAATCCCGTTCAGTCGTTTCCCATTTTTAATACGCTTTTATTAGCTTGAGACGTATGTATGTTAGTATGTAACGGAATCTTTGAACATGATTTTAACCCCCTTCAAAACGTCGGATTAACTCGAAATTTGGCATAATTATTAAGGACCGATGACAATTCAATATTTTAATTTTCTATTTTTTAGTTGGATTTTCTATAAAAAGTGTATTTTTTTAGTTTTTTTAAACTATTATTTATTTTTAATGGTCGAATTTTTTTATAATTAGAGGGTGATTAACATGCGTTGATACCCCAAAGTACAGGACTTACCCAGTTTCGTGTATTAGTCCTAGTCCTCTTGTGTTTTAGATATGTGTTATATATATATGTGTATTCTGGTTGTAATAATTCTTTTAAAATATTGTATTCCCTGTTTGTCTGCTGTCCGTCCTTGCATTCCTAAGCTGAAATGTTTCTTTCGAGTGGCGATCGCCTGTCGACTCGACGATTGATAGATGCGACGATCGTTCTTCCTCTTCTTTTGCAATGAATTTAGGTACACTCGTACCCACATGTGCTGCGCAATATAACAACTACAGGCAAAGACGAAACCTATGGCGAATTCGTTTTGCGTTCAACCGACGAAACCTGCGACGTGAATTGCATTTGTAGAATTTTTCTGAATAAAATTACTCAAATACTACAGCTTCATTCTTATTCTGGTATTACAACGCAAACGATTTTACATGAAAGAAGATTTTATTACTTACATAACATCACGCCGAGTCCCTCATGGCAGAGTGTAGAGCGCCAGTTCTCTCTAAGCATACAGACCTCTTTTGTTTCGGGTAAATTAGTTTGGTTTGGTTTGGACATATAGAAAAGATGAGCGAAGAAAGATTGACGAAACAAATATGCAAAGCGAAAGTGTGTGCAAAACGAGGCAGAAGACCGCGTTTCAACTACCTAGATCAAATCAATCAGCCGCTCAAGGACGGGAACGTCAAGAGTACTCGAAACCGACGAGCATGTATGAAGAGACTGATGAATGTGGACGAAGCGAAAGAGGTATGTAACGCTCTGCCTACCCCGTTGAGGACTCGACGTGATGATATGTATGTACATTACAGTCTTGCTGTTTACCAAATAACCACTCAACATTTAACAGAAGTATTATGTTAAAACTTGTGTATGGGCATATCTTTATGAAAACCCACGACATATTCCAAAAACCTAGTAACACAGTGAACGGAGGAAAAACGTCGGCAAACCGGCATCCAATTACTCACTCCCGAGGTGGGTGGGAGGGAGAGAGCACGGTCGATACCAAGATTTAGAGGACTACGCTTCACTCTTACGATTTCACGGCGTCGTAAATTTACTACTACTTAGAACTTGACGAATTAACATCCGAAAATGTTTTCTGCAGAGAAAGGAGTGGATGTCGTGTCGATTCGAAAGTAAGAGGCCTTTTTTAACGTTAAATATAAATGTATTTATAAATTATCTATGCGGATACCTACAGGTATTTTGTTTTTATTGTAATTTGTAGGTAACTCGATTTGACAAAATAAATTATAGCTTTTTATTTATTACAAAGTAAATTTTGAATGTGACCAATTTTCAAAATAAATGGCATTTATACGCTTTTATTAGCTTGAGACGTATGTATGTTAGTATGTAACGGAATCTTTGAACACGATTTTAACCCCCTTCAAAACGTCGGATTAACTCGAAATTTGGCATATTTATTAAGGACCGATGACAATTCAATATTTTAAACATTTTGACCCGTTATCCTTACTAGGATAATCAGGATCAGCGATTTTTTATATTCATTTTTGCACTGCTAAGCAAAGGTGCTGATGCTGATTCGAAAGATAAACTTGATAATACGCTACGTAATAAACGTTAAAATAATCGCTAAAATAATCAATTTCTATTTTTTAGTTGGATTTTCTGTAAAAAGTGTATTTTTTTACTTTTTTTAAACTATTATTTATTTTTACCATAAAGATACATAAGCACATCTAAACACAAGAATTCCTAACTATGAACGGTTCAAGGAGCCATGGTGACCGAATGGTTCGAGTAGTTGCCTAAAGCAAAAACATTGTAAATTCGTATCCTGACTGTGCCAATGAGTTTTTCTGAACTAATGTTCAACGAAGTGGAGTGGAGCTTTACGGTGAAGGAAACATCGAGAGGACACCTGTATACGTTTGGGAAGAAATTCAAAGGCGTAGGTATGTATCGTGCTTGAGTAACCGCGATAGACTCACCATATATAGTATAATTTCAATAATTGTTTGACTTTCGATTCGTGTTTCGTTTTCCTTTCGTGTTTGACTTAGTGATAGTTAACTGGGCGAATTACTACCTTGCTCAGATATCTAAAAGTTTGATAAACATGAATATCTTTACAAACACAATGGATATTCAGTCTCTGTGTGTCCTCAGCACGAGCTTTTATCACTCCGAGGAAAGTTTCACACATATATCTACCTCTTCGTCGTATAACGTAGCGTATATGTTAGTTTTAAACAAAGCACATTAGTATGAGTGGGCGTAGTGGGCGGCGCGACCTTTGACCCGCCTCCGCTACCTCTTGCACCCTCACTTCACCCCCGCTCTTTCACCTTCAGGGGTGAGCGAAGCTGCCGACGGGTTATCTCAAGGTTTGTCAGAGAAAACTTGAGAATCTAATATTGATGACTAGCGGTCCGTCCCGGCTTCGCACGGTTGGACATAAGACTTTTTTATAAAAGAAAATATAGCCTATGCCACTCAAGATGAATGTAGCTTTCTAATGTACACAGAATTTTTCAAATCCGTCCATTAGTTTCGGAGCCTATTCGATACAAACAAACAATCAAATCTTACCTCTTTATAATATTAGTATAGAAAACGGTTAATTTGTAATAAAGTTTTCAACCAGATTAAATTCGGCTTAGAATCTTTATTGTCTAAACAAAAGAATAATCGATAGACAAATGAATCTTACCTTACAAAAATAGTCCATAGTAGTTAGTATGTCAGCTATTAGGTAACTAAATAATACTTCTTAAATACTGTCAAACCTTGCTTCGTAAGAGCACTTTACTAACATATGTAAATGTGTAAGTCTGTGTGTATGTTTGTTATTTTTTCACGCACAAAGTATGGAAAGGAATCAGATGAAATTTGGCTCAAATATAGCTGAATTAAGCAGACAGGATATTATGTGTGACTTAATATAAAATCTATAGATTCAGTGTTGTAGTTAGTGATATAATACGTGTTGTAAAAAGCAGCTTGTAATAAATTTTCAACCAGAAATACATGAAATTAAATGTTCCTGCTTAACTTTCAAATGTAGCTTATTTAAAAAGAAACATAATATTAAAATATAAAAGTGAGAAATTTATGAATGAACGAAAAGAACGAACGGATATACAGAGGAACGGACATTAAGATATGGAACTGCTTTTTATAATATTTTAATAATATGCATTTTATTAATGCGTTTTCCACCGTAGTATATATCTTTGTAACATTTATAAATTATGTACATACCTACATGTACATATATAAATACTATATTCTCTATATATGTAATTAAGATAAGGTATCCTTAAAATTATGTGTTTTCTAATACAAATCGAATTCTTATAAGAAAAATGTTTCCACAAATTAAACTATTGTGCTAAAGAAATATTACTTTACGTTCTGGCAGCCCTAGTTACATCTGCAATACCCATCTTGGCCCGGAACAGTTCACAGATAGCTCTCGGGACGACAGGCGTTAAGGCGAAGAATGCTTAAGGGGGTGAGATTTCTTTCAGACTGAAAATGAAGTATGAAAATTACCAATTACAAAATTTCATTCAGACAAATTCAGACTACAATTTAAAAGATACAAAATATATATATTTATTCCTATCATTAGTTAATCGAAGTAAATGTTTAGCGAAGGTTCTGGCGATCCGATCTTGTCTACTAAAATCGTACTTCCTGTACCTACCTATAGTTTAAATTCAGCTGAGTAAAATACTACATTAGATAAACATATAACCGTACTAAGTATATCTTATATACTGGAACAACTGTTTCGATTAGCGTCTGTTAACGCTACGAAATTACTATTTCAAGGCAAGGTTGTACGGTTAAAGATTACGTTAATAAAACTGCTATATTAACTACCAGACATTGAGACAAAGTATCCAAATTTTATTAGTTAACTGTAAAAGTCTATAATACTTATTGCAATGTTTTGTTTAAGAAAACTCGAAACCAAAGCAGAGCTACCTCGCCTTTTAACCGAATAAAATATTTTTCTCTACTATATTTGTATTTTCACCCCTTTCCCACAAGTCTCCGCTGTCTTCCTTTCGCTGGAAATATATTTAGGTGCCGTGACAGATGACGAGTCCGACGCCATTTTAGCACGACTATGCGTGAGTCTTTGAATTTGTTCTCAAACAAGTTTTTCTCCATGTTTTCCATCACCGTAAAACTCGTAGTGTCATTAACCGCGGTATTTTAGAATAAAATATGAATTGGTTCCATAAAGTTTGTGCCACCCAAAGATAAAGATAGGGACGTTATATAATAATGAAAGTTGCAAATTTGTCGCGAGTGTCATTTAAGCCAGTACGGGGCATTAAAAATTCATAAGTACGCGTCAGCTACTGACGGCGTCACGATGACGAATGCGACGCAGCGGCGCCCCTCAGTAGGCCACGCCCCTGCGCTTGCGCCGCCTACTGCTAAACTAGATCGATCTAGATATCTTTCAGTGTTCAATAGTAATTGCAGATGCTGATATTTTTGGTACGAATTGAAAGGACACTGAAATCGTTTCACGAATAAATTTGAATACTATTGAATACGATTGCTCCAAAATCTATTTTAAATTTAAATGTATGATTGCGTAGTAATAATAAAAAAATAGGTGTCTACGGTAATTAATTGGAGCAATTTCAGTCATTAAATATAAACGCTCGTTAAACATACCTGCGAAGAGTTTTAATAAATGTATGTTAATAAATGTATGTTTAAAAATCATTTGTTCAATCATCCCAACACTAGCTTTGCGGTGAAGGGTAACATCGAGACAGGACCTACACTTGCGAAGAAAATTCAAAGACGTAGATATAATTGTGCTTGAGTATCTTGAGGTCTCGCCATCTGTCACGTTGGCATTTAAATACACCCTATCTATTCAGACTCGTTTGTGGGAAGGAGTGAAGATATATAAAGTATATAGAGTAAAGTATATTGAGTAAAGCTAGTTACCTTATCAGTGTTATCAGCGCACGCGTGTCCTTAAGTAAGCGACCCATTTGGTCCCGTAAACATGAAAATGTTAGGTAAGTATAGCACTAACTGGCCCACAGAAGTATGGAGGCAGCGGGGAACTTGATACAAAGTAGGATTTTCAGGTACAGTCTGTATAAACAACAGAATCTGAGACATTAACAAAGACGTACTATTTCAGAGATTTCAAGAGTATCAAAGCTGATTTCTATGAATATGTAAGTATAGTATAGGAATAAAAATAATGTATCTGATTACAAAGTAATAAAGAAACACGTTGTATATAATTACGCAATAAGTATTCACGATAACCTAAATTCTCCTATCAAAAATGTCATAAGTAAAAAAAAACGTTAAAAGATTTAAATGAAATAATATAAAGTTGATAAAAGAATCCCGCCCAGCGCTGTTGACGGTACAGCTGAAAGATTGTCACCCCCCGGCCGAGGTGGGAGGGGGGGTCGAGGTGGCGGGGCCTTCGCTCTGCCCCCGGTTCACCGGGCCAATGGCGGAGCGGCGCGCCCTGGCCCGACCCGGCTCAGTCGCGACTGAACCGCGACCCTTGACACACGGCGCGCCGCGCATCTCTCGCCCTGTGACCGCAACCGGCATCATCACGCACGGAGCGCTAGTTTACGGCGGGGTCGGAGGCCCGGGCCTCTGCCCTCCGAGGGGCTCTGACCTCCCGCCTCTCGAGCTCGGCTTCCGCGGTAGCTGGCGCGAAGACGAGCTTTTGCCATCGACGCCCGCGAGCCAGGCTGCCTCCACCCAAAGCGGATCCTCCGCGACGGACAAGGGGCAGAACGTAGAGTGTGTCGTCTGCGGCGACAAGTCCTCGGGGAAGCACTACGGCCAGTTCACTTGTGAGGGTACGTAGTACGCTATACACCACACTGTGCAGTGAAAGTGATTGTGCGTCGAGTGTTGCTTTGTGACTCCCGTACGTCTTACCATAAGTGCGTGCTCGATTACGTAGGGACTTGAGTTCGACTTTACAGATGATACTTGTAGGTAGGTCGTTTTAGACGTCGGTGAAAATATTTTTTTTTACGAGTTACCTTACGGAACGTGAGACGTGGGTTTGCGTTACGGGAAACGTAAAACGTAAAAACGGGAAAGTAATTTTTTTTATCGACAGTTTTTAGACTGGGCACTTAACAGAAAAATTTTAGTACATAAAATTAAATGAAGACCAAGCTATTAAGAGCTAAATAATCTTTACACTAGTACGGAGTTAATCGTTAACGTAATTACCGGTAATATGAAACGGCAACCAGCGGATCATACCAAAAGCTAGTGTTAAATTAAAATAAAAAAAGATGCTTAATTTTTTTATAGGCTGCCAGTTAGTAAAAAGTTTTAAATAGTATCAAAATGATACTGGCAGAAATAATACAGACGCCGACGGCGGTCGCATGTCTTGAAATGAAAAAAAAAAAACATTGGTTTTATTTCAAACACGTACGAACAATATTTAGGGTAAAATATAATTCTAAAGTGAAAATTAAACATTAAACCTTCAACTTCCGAAAAACAATCACGGTTTCTTTCCTTGCTTTGATTTCGCAAATAAATAAAGTTATAAACGAAGTTCGCTAATAAAATAAAAACAAGACCAATTAATCAAATGCTCGTTCCCCTCTTAGCCTCGAAAGGCCCAATTCCTCGTCTCATCAGAATACGACAAAAGTTTTCATAAACTGCCTGCCTCCAAAGATAAGGGGAGTCGCACTTTTATGCAAATAAGACAATAGCAGGAATCACTGGTTTCTGAGTTACTTCATTTTGCATTCGTATCGCGAAGAATTATTGCTCGAGCTTAATAACTTAAAACTGCACTAAAAACTACGTTAAACAAGGTATTGTTTTAAATATAAGATTTAAAATCGTATCTCTCTTTCTCTTTATTAAAACAAAGACAAGCTTACAACGAGATGTAACACATTCGTTAAATGTCACCACAGCTAGTGCCATCCACGAAGACGCGCCCCACTATTCTTCCCTATAGTTTATAGTGTTAGTGTGCAACCTGCCACCAATGTTTGAGTATTATCGGTACACACTGATTACCTTTGAGTGCACACGCACACTACAATTAATAGACTCGGGTCATACTCTCAGCACCCCGCGACGCCCTCGACTAGATATTGGTGGGGCGCGTCTTCGTGGATGGCACTATGTATGTATGAATAATATGAATTAGGTATTAGGATAGATTTATCCTTTTAAAATGCATGTATGAGATTATTCTTGCACTCACTTTTAATTATATTTAAGGTTTGGTTTTAAAAAGTCATTTCGTTACACTAATTAGGCTAATATTACGTCTTGATCTAGGAAATTGGAAATTTGTATGACAGCTATGTGTAGCTAAGCAAGAGAAAACCGACATACGCATAAGAT
>JACCPG010008951.1:0-18736 GCA_016069955.1 Drepana arcuata
CCCCCCCCCCCCCTTAAGATATTTAATTTCGTGATTATTTTCGACGAAGGGGGGGGGCTTATGAGCCTCACGTAATTAATCGACGTCCCCTCATCGATGTTTAGTTAAGTTGAAAATAATTTATTATATTAATTATAATGTAGCATCACACATTTTAATTCCACGTGTATTCAAATTTATATTCACCCTATATAAACATACTAACAATGTTTAACTTGTATTTTATTGTACACGAATGCTTGATATTGCATTTATTTTAGGAAAGTTATATCATGCAGCTCAGTGCCCTATGCTTGCCCTACAATGATTATTTGTAGGATGGCAATGATTTATATTGTACAATATTTAATTTAAAAAAAAAGCATGTCGGGCCCGAGACAATAATTTTACGGGAACATGTTACGTTTGGATTTATTTTTTTACAGTATAAAACTCAGACAGTAAGTAAAAAATTACAAAAAATAATCATGGGTATCCATTCCATCTCAGCTATTATAAGTCGTGAATAAATAATAAGTATTTTTTCAATGTTCCTTTCGGTGGTTCAGATACTAATATGCCTGACTCGGGTCCAACAGTTTTTTCTATACTTACTGTACACTTGCTTGAAGAGTTATTCGCCCGTGTGTCATATTGAGGACAATTGTACTCACCAGATGTACTTACCTGATAACTGGGTAGTGTTTATGACTTGAAACCATAGATGTACAATTAGATCGAAGTGGGCATACGTAAGAGAGAGATAGACAAACGAGACGCATGGTTTAATTGCAGTCATTACGTCATTGATGTCAACCAGTATGTACGATTCTATCCACTGTATGTTTCGAAGAATATAAGTACCTACCGTCTCAAATATATACATAGACTAGAAATCTTTAAACATACAAAAATCTGGTTTAAATGTTAAACGGATACATAAGTGTGGTGTATACATAATTAATCAACGAGGAAAGTGGAAAGGCGGAGGTTGACACCAGATAAGAAATGGATGCACCAATGGCACAAACGTTTTCTTTATGTGTGGAACACTATTTTCAGCATGTATGTATGTGTGTTGACGTGGTTTTTATTCGTGTATATTCAGTAAACATTTGCGCAATATCAACTTGTTTTATTTATATGGTGAAGTCGCAGAAAGTAACATGTTGGTTTCCAGCGGGTATCGAACCCGAACCGGCATGTTCGAAAATCGACTCCACCAGTGTTTTCTATGAACTTCGGTACATTAACTATCACACGAAGAGATCTGCAGTGAAAAAATCCTTGAGGAAGGCATACTATCAAAAGCAAGTAAAAGAAACGGACAGGAAAAGATCTAGTTACCTCTGCCCACCCCTTTACAGACTTGTAGAAAGGAGTGAAGATCTATTAATATGTTGGAAACTTTATTGAAAAAGAGAACACGTTGTCTTTACACAGGTGGCTGCGATCTTTTGGCAAGTAACGGGATAAAATTTAATCATGTTTTGTCGCGCGCGTGGCTCTGGTGATAAGAATGTGACGAATGGATTTTCTCAATTTTTAACGAAGTGCCAAGTAGGTTATATTACTAAAGAACCGTGGTGGCCGAGTGGTTCGATTAGTTGCCTACAACACAAAGATTGCGAGTTCGAATCCAGATTTAACCAATGAGTTTTTAAAACTTAAGTACAGTGATTAGTCACATCAAGAGCTTTACGGTGATAGAAAACATCGACAGGAAACCTGCATACATTTGAGAAGGAATTTAATAGCGTATGTTTTTTTTTTTTTTTTTTTTTTATACCACTTGGGTGGCAAACAAGCATGCGATCCGCCTGATGGTAAGCGGTTACCGCCGCCTATGGACGCTTGCAACACCAGGGGTATTACTCGCGCGTTGCCGACCCTGCAGGAATCTTTTCACACCCTTCTTGAAGAACTCCATGCTGTACTCTCCAGGGAAAACCTCAACGGGGAGCTCATTCCACAGCCTGAGCGTTCGCGGAAGAAAACTCCTTTGGAAGCGCACAGTGCGAGACCTTTGTGGTTCCAAGGTATGGGGATGAATTCCCCGTCGATGGCGATTGTTGTATGATTGATTGTTGTATGATTTGATGTATTGTTGTACTTCGGTGGAGTCGCCATCTTTCGCGTCGACACCTAAAATATATCTCTGGCGAAAGGTGGGTGTGTGAATACTACCTATACACCTCTGCATACCCGTTCGGGAACGTGAAGGCATGAGGATATATAATATAATACATGCAATATAAATAATAGCTTGGGACAGACACAGATCGAGCTAGTCCCAAATCAAGCAGTTAGTATTAAGGGAATTTAGAACGATATACATATTTTTACATAATGGATAGGACATTCAAACCCAGATATTCGTGCTGACCACACCCCGGCAGGAACGAATGCAACCTCATGCTTTTCAGCCAGGAGCTCTGACCACTAGACCGAGAGACTAGGTCATCGTGTGTGTATAACGAAAAATAATAGTAGCTTAAATAGGGTCTACAGAGTAAACAACATTAAACAATTATAATATTTTATTATAGATTTATATGTCATAACTAATGGAATTACCAAAAAACTGAGTACAAAAAAACCTTCGTTAAAAAAATCTTTCGCTGTGATCATGATCGTCGTCGTGTTTGTGACTTTGATCAAAATATACCTTAAAACTCTAACTTTTCAGATTTAGCTGTCGGCTGCGTTATGGGACCAACCGTGGATGATGGAAAGCTTAATTAATATACATACCTTCATATATCTAATTAGAGTCTAGTAGTTCGTCTCAAATATTTAGATATCTATAAGTCCTTAAAACCGCAATTAGTCAAATAGTATATTTAAAAGTAAGCTCAATAGCCCCGCTCCCTGGCGAAGGTACATACCTACATATCATTTTACTGAGCACTCGGCATGTGGCCAAATTTCCCATTTCCATTTATGAATGGTGCATATTTTTTATGAATTATTATATATAGTGAGGAGAATGTCCCCGAAGTAAAGCCTCCTACCGTTTATACCTATAAAAAGTGTACAAGTTACCTGGAAAGTTGACTAAAACCTAAAACGGAAAAAAAATTACAACTTCGAATTTTGAATACAACGCCGTGTTTAAAACTGCCTCTTGTGTGGTTTTAATTACACTATTCATTAAGGATTATCGAATAATTTATGTATAGGTATAATAGTCCATTTTTAAAAGGTTATAGGTACCTACCTAAAGATGGTATCTATGTTATTAGGCTTAAAACTATTACAGAGTCGAATTAAGGAACATATATCTGGGTAAACGAAAATACTGCGGTGTGATGTGGGGCTTTAAACACACACGACCCCAAAAACAAGAATTGGTCATTAGCTGTACGATTAATTAATTGATTGATTTTATTTATATCAGTAATCGGACAATGACGTCTTGAGTATCAAGGCTCGTAGTACCTGCAATCAAATAAAAATATGAATATTGTGATTATGACACAGTCTGGTAAATAGAAAAGAACGACATTCCTTCTCGAAGAAAAAATACTCAATAATTTAACTACTGAGTGGCCATATTAATCAAAACATTTATTCTATTACACGTGACAACAAGATAGAGTAGTAAAATCTTATAATCTCTGGTCTGGTTTAAAAAAAAACTGATCCCCACAAAAAAGTAAAATTTTTCGTACTTCTGCAATGTGTTTTAAGTGCTCCCGAGATCTCTATACTAATATTTTTAATTTGAAAGTTTGGATGGATGGATTTCTGTGACTCAATTACACCAGAACGGCTGAATCTAATGACACAAATATCCTTTACTAGCTGAATTACCACAAAGGACATGTTTTATACCTGAAGTAAAAAACGTATGCTCAGTCTCGAGCATTTACAATAGAAGTATAGAGATATGAAATTTTATTATAATTACAAAACATGGCGATCTACTGTTGAACTTAGGTGATGTTTTTTACAATACACACGAGTCGGACTAGATACAGTCAAGTCCGTTACAACGTTAACACATCCAGCAACACTAGCTCGAAAGCAAGATCAAACACGACTAAATATTCATGAATGTTACGCACAAAGCACATCTTATTCTTGAGGTATAAGATATGATTTGTACAGCTAAAAGTATTTTTTACATAGCCTTATTACGTGCACCTAAAAACAGCGCTTATATATGAAAACTATATGTTAAGAAGTCTGGATATATATACATTGTAACGACTCTTAGTTAATGTTTTTGTTATGAGTGAAGTTTAGAGGAGAGCGTGCTAAAATATAATGTATACGTGCGTTGAGTAGGTACAGGTAGTGCAACGTGCTCAAATCCCACCACAAATGCATGCTTGGAAGCTGTAGATGCTGCAGTAAGAAACGATTGCTACCGGTGCCGCGGATTTGGGAGCCGGCGCACCAACGTTCTGACCAAAATAATAACCTATGCATACCGAAGTTTTTTGTTTTATTTATTATCATCAACCCTTTAGGTAAAGCAATCCATGGGTCTCATGGTTTAGTTTGCTGCAGGCCGCACTGACTTAATGCGGCACTGGTTACTGTGCTATAAGGATTATAGGTACTTTGCTTTCAAGCAGAAATAGTGTGACGTGCCCTTACGTCATGCGCACGCGTCGCTCCTTGGACCATGGTACTTAGTTCCATGGCTCTGCGAGCGTCTGTCACCCCGATACAGTAAGTCACTCTCACCAAAAAAAAAATTTGCAATTCATAACCAGTGCCTTCCAAACCGGAACAAAGTACAACCGTCGCAGCAGATATTAACCGGTCCCTTGAAATAAGTTGCTAGTAAATTGCATTGCAAATTGGGTACACTAGGGTAAAAATACTTCAGTATACTTGGTTGGGAAATGTTATTGTGCTAAGTAATAGCACATGTACGCAACGTAACAGTCTACTCAATGCCTAAGGAATATTAGTGGAATTACACACCTATGTATGTAAATATTATAGTATGTTATTATAATACGTATAAATACGTCAAAAAACGTAGGATAGGTCGTGGAAACGCGAATATATATAATATATCTTCACACAGCGGTCCCCGAAGGGGTAAACAGAGTTTAGTACCGACGAACCCACTTTCGATATATTTTAGGTGCCGACGTGACAGATGGCGAGTCAATAGCCGTTTCACAAAATCGACTATACACAGAAATTTAAAGGCGTACCCTTTAAATTTCTTCTCCAACGTATGTAGGTTTCCTCTTGATGTTCACCTTCACTGCAAAGCTCATGGTGTGACTAATCCCTGTACTTAAGTTCAGAATAAATCATTGAATCGCACTTGTAATCCATCTTTGTAGCAACACAAAGACTACTCGAACTACTCGGCATCGGCTATTATCCCATATATTATACGGCGTTTGGATATTCTTAACATCTATTAATTAATCTATCTACTAAATATCTACTTAATTAGATAACCACCGAAATCGACTAAAAAGTGATAAATTTTTACAGCACGGCTGGCTATTCAGACCGGTTACGGTAAGTGCAGTAATGGGAAACGTTTATTATTGAAAAACACTTCCAATATCTACAAACGTGTATTGAAGATGATCTTTAATAATTTCAAGTAATAATTTTTAAACTAACTCAAGAAGACTGCATTTTTTGTGTTCGTTCGTGGTTAACGACACGTCAATGAACGAGGAAAATAGCGTCCTAACTTCCTGTTAAACGTAACGGTACGGTACTTTAATAGCTTTTTATGACATAATCGCGTTATTATTTGTAAAATACACCCCTAGGCACCAGTATACAGACAGACCATGAGCTTGGATGGTCTAATAACTAGACTTCGTGAAAAAAATACAGCACTCCAAGAGGTACATACGTGGTAGGTACATATATGTATGTATGTCGGCCGTCTGGTCTAGTGTTAGAGCTCCTGACTGCGAAACTTGAGGTCGCGGGTTTGATTCCTGCTGAGGGCAGGTATTTGTGTAATGAACACCAGTATTTTTACCTTAGTCTTGGATGTCCTATGTATTTATGTATATATCTATCTATATAAGTAAATATATCGTTGTCTAGTTACCATTACACAAGCTTTGCTTAATTTGGGACAATGCCAATTTGTGTGGAGGTATGAAGGTGGAGGCAGGAATATCCAGAGGTATTTATTTATATATGAAAGTAACTCGAAGACTATCGTGTAAAACCGCAGTTCCCCTAAATTCAAACAAAGCTGATGCTGCGGATTTCCGTGAGATTTAAAGTGTGAGAAAAAATCCAAGAAATGTTTCTTACAGTTGACACCAACCTTTTCCGTTTATTTTAAAAGAGAGTGGCTATTGGACATAGGTACTATGCTAACTTTGATATTTTGAACAATATACAAACTAATTTTATTATAAGAATGTCCACAATGTGTTTATATTTTGATTAAATTACCAATATGTTCATTGATTTGATTACCTTATATTAACAACAACCACACATTTTTGCGATTAAAAAATATATATTTTTGTATATAATATTTTGTACCTAAAGGTTAGCACAGATGCTGTGGACTTAATAATATTGCATGAAGAGTTGGCTAGGTACGCAGGTACCTATATATTGCATGAATTAATGATTATTATTTATTTTAGACATTATCTCCCACTGCTGGGAAAAAGCCTTTCAGCATTTTTAATTAGTCAATAAAGATGTTAATGAAAATGATGAATTTAGTGATAAGAGTGTCAAATTAATTACCTATTATCAAGAAAATTAAATGCCCACGTATATATCCGCATAAACTTAGATAGGTACATGATTGATAAGGTTTCGTTATTAACAAGCCATACTATAAAAATATGGCAAGATCCACACCTAATGTATGACTCTAACTTGGCACCAAATTAATTTTTGCCATTCAAGTAGGTTAATTTTCAAAAGGTTAATTCAAGTATTTATTGTTCATGGGTATCTAGTTGTAGCGCAGCGGAGATTAATCATTTAAGGTAACTTAGCATGCAGTTTTTATTTGATGTAAATAAATTGACGTGCTCCCTGTATCCACCACCAATAAAATAAAATATCTAATCCTACTGACCTTACGACATACCGTCCCCGATCCATAAAATGCGTAGAAACAAACTAGACAAAAAAAAAGTTTTGAGTATTAGTAGATATTATAATATGTATGTATATAAGTACATATATTAAAATAACTAAATTACAATTCGACTTCTCATGTTTTAATGTTACTTTTACATACGACTTTACTTACTAAATATTTATTTAAATTAATAAGTATTTTATATTTTTACAAAATGGTAACAGTTGGCGATTCAATCGCCGACACTATGTCTACGATATTTACGGCATTTGTCATTTCATTTTTATTGACTTTTAGACAATAATTTTTAAGTTACTTACGTATTCGTGCTCAATGTTAACATTGAAAGTTTCTTACTGAAATATTAATTGATCATACATTAAACTTGACGTTATATTTAAATTTGCATGAGAATCCTAAAGATTATTTATTTTATTGGGTGCGTCAATACACACATTTATTCGTAACATATGCGAATTCGCGTGTATACTTAAGAAACTTAAGTGAGTGGCACAAATATATTTATAAAAATATTTTTGCATTCTTTATCTTGTACTACTTGTATTCTCTTATAACCTTAGACATTTATTATATATTTCATAATTTTAAAAGTTATAAAATGATATACATATCTTGAAAGTTTTAAACACAACGTACGTATAGTATCTATAATAATAAATAGCACAGTTATTGGTGTATCTCAATATTTTCTTCATTTTTCATGCCAATTCAACTGTTCCTTCTCACTATGCTTCGTATACTTAATCCATGTCATACACAGCATTACTTCCATAAAAAAATCACAATCAATCCGAGTTTATTCAAAATACATAATCACATTGGTATTAATTCACTGAAACGTCGGAAAAGGACGCCTTATAGTTTGAAGGCTAAGCTATGGAGCCCAACATAATTAGTGATAAATATTCAAGGTAGGCTATCAGAATTTTTCAAAGCCTGAATTATTATTCTGAATCTAACGGACGTTCAGGCTGTACTGCTTGGGAAGGGAACAGACATTCTTGAATCACAATTGCATTAGGATATCACGGTAAGCTCCCGGACTTCTCCCAATCCCAAATCGACACTAAAGGTAATATTTTCTAGCTATAACCTAACGATTTCGCCTAACAGGATCTATTCAAATATAACATGACAAATCAGGTCATTAAACGTTTAAACATATTAAGATAGGTAGTACCTAGAAGTTAGATTAACAGAGGCTACCTCAGACCATTCTGTTTGCTTTGGAAGCGCTAATTGTATGGAGCCAAAACAATAGTCCGTTAATTTCATTGATTCCCAAACAACTGGTAAAACATATACCACATTTGCAGTATATTATGCAATATTCATGTGGCTAGTCACGGTCACGCACAGTGACATACAACTAATTTACTTTATAATGTACATTCATATTGGAAGGTACTTACCTTACTACTACCAAAGTATATGGCATTTACAACACACGAAATATACCTTGGCGGCCTTATAGTCACAACACGGCCTACGAACAAAGGGGACGAACAGGGGCATTCTTGTCTTGCTGACTAGAGTGGCAAGCAATGGCGCCGCCTGATGGAAAGTGGTTACCGCGAGCAAAGTAAGTGCGAAAGGGAAGAAATTAATGATGCCTACACATGTGCCTATTCTTGAACTTTGATCGCACAATACGCGTTATAGTAAGACCCCAGTACCCCCCACTGTCAGCACAGCCATACCTTCATCATACTTTTTATAAAACCATTCCCTCCTCCCCTTAATAGGATTAGGTTTAGAAAGAATCGTTTTCATTATTACGCATTTACGATGTTATGGCGACTTCGACATAATTATTACGGGCTTATGAAGTAAATGCTTGTTAACTAGATGAAATTAAACAATCAAGGACGGTAACCCTAAGAGTACTCAACACCGGCGAGTCTGTATGAAACGTTTGATGGACTTGGATGGAGCGAAAGGTCTCTATCTAAGTCTACATAAGACTAGCGCTATACTAACTGTCGCTAAGCCTTAAAGGACTAGGCATGATGATTTGTCGTAAATACAATTTTAAAACGAACACAGAGTTATTATAATAAATAAGTAGGTAATGTATGTACATTACAACAACTTGCTTTAATCTCACGAGCACTCCCTGTTTCCATGGAAACCATCCAGACATACGTAGGTTTACCTGATACCCGACACTGCTATTCTCACAAATACACGCATACGTCTCAATAGCGCGACCATAATTTAATATTTGTTATATTGCATTATATTAATAATATAATTACGTTATTTGCCACTTGTAGAATATGGTCGATGGCAAGCGGTTACCGTATCATGAGTTAAAGACCATGTTGCCGTTAGCTACGCGCCACGAGGATAAATGGCAGCTGCAAAAATGCCACGGGAATTGCTTCGTTTTTTCGGGATTCAAGGCAATTATTTATTGGCTCTACGCTTGTCTGGTGAATAAGCCACTTATACGTACATACACACATATCAACTCGTATAAACACACACACACACACACACAAAATTTCGCGTTGATTAATAGTGGAGCCGGTTAGAGCGATTACCCAGCCTTCACTGACACAAACCCTGGCATGTGAGCTTTACCCAAAAACATGTTTGCATTGTGATATCTCTGAAGAAAAAAACTTATATAAATAAGCACCCAGAAAACAGATGATATCGAGGAATGAGCAATGAGTCTAAAATGAGAGGATTTGTTGTTAGTTTCATAAACATAATTTTTTTATAATATAATTGAGCGACATGCTAACTCTCCATTAGAATAATGTGACTATGTCGGATTGGGAAATTGCAAATATGTACATATATACTTAGAGACTGTATTGGCAGTCTGTTTAAACACGGGACAACACAAGTCAATTGAATAATCCAACATAACCACTATTATACTAAGACAATGTGGAACCAATCATCAAGCAAGGAATGTTTAGATTTATAATGGTTTTTACTAGTATCATCCAATTCGTAACTAATTTCTTATTAAAATCCGAAATTTAACTAAAGTGAAGTAATATTCGCCATTGCCTGAGTGCAGCTTCATTTAAGTAGATAAATGGTATACATTCGCAAATAGATTGCTGATAACATAATGTTTCGTGAATAGCCTGTCAGTTATTCAACATTCAATTCACAAATTGGATAATGTTGCAAAGGTAACGAGGCGTATCCAGTCGTGTGAGCGCCAGACGGGGAGTAACACATGCAGACACTTTATGAAGGCCATGCACTCCATATACGATGTTCATTATGTTAGTAGTCAATTGATTCCACATTTTAACACATATCCAAAAGTATTATTAACAAATTCAAATGCATATCAAGATACACGGTAATAAAAACACAACTACACATCAATTGCGTGAGAGTCAAGGCTACTGAAACAATATATCTTGGGTTATAGTGAATTCCATGTTATACCTTGCCACGACCATGTTTGTAAGGTCGTTTTCGGTAAAAACGCTTAGTTAGGAGGTATTTTATGACTAGAATGAGGATAATGAAAGATAATATGTACAGCAGACTTAGCATTCCGATGTCCAAGTTGGAGAAAGGACTGGGTGCTACTGAAGCTGACCGCACCTTCCGTGCCTCTTGAATGTTGTTGGCACCGTAAATCTTCTGAAGATATTGATAAACAGCCGGTAAATTCCAAGCACCCCTGCTGAGTCTACATTCGCGGCATTGGTTGACACTTGGAAACTGAGATTTAGGGTACTGAGGGTCTTCAGTCACATCGCCTGCCAGCCTCAGATTAACTTCATTATGTGATATCCAAAGCCAAAGGACAGCTTTATCATTCTCTCTTACATCAAATATTTTGTTGCGTGCTGCCATGGCCTGAAAATGTTGGGCACATTCAGTGCAACCAAAGAAGTGTTTTATGTAGCCATGCATAGCTCTGAGAACCTTAGGCCCTGTATCACCAGTTTGAGCTGCAGCGTTTACTGTCAATGTGTGAAATAATGTCCAAAGACCACAAGAGTAACCACGATATTTTGGTTGACTACCCTTGCAGCCAATATACTTCAAATCGGTTACAAATACAGGAGCATGCACACTCTCTAGTCTTTTCACAAGGTCATAGACCTCACTGCCTGTCCAACTGCTTTTCGTGGTTAGTGTGGCACGCACATCCATTAAATACTCCTTGAGGTTGCCTCGTGCTGGGAAGGAGTCTATAAGTACTTCCAGGAAGTCCATTAATGCCTGAAGAGGCTCACCCTCTAAAGTTTTAAATCTTGTTATTTCAGTATGCAAGCTGACCTTCAAAGTTTTCTCTAGGTCACTGTAGTACACTGCATCAGTGTTAGATAGGACTGGCTTCTCGGAGTGTTCGTCAGTATTTGTTTCATCAGAGCTAAAGTCTCGATTAGGAAAAACATAATTTTGCGATTTTAAAAATGAATTTATGGCTTCCAATGAGCTACTGTATGAATTGTCTTTTGGCACAAGTATAGTTGATTCCTGATTAGATTTAAGGGCCACAATTGCTGGGAAGTGTGTGATACCTGAACTTTTGGCTAGTTCACTTGTTTCATGAACTCTCTTTAGTCTAATGTGTTGGTAGTCATTTATGTCTAAGGCTAATACAGAGCCCATTGTTGAGTTCTCATGCTCAAAAACAAGAAAAGTATACATTATATCCTTTGGTACATCATTGAGCACTGCAGCATGTGAAGCATATGACACAATACTCAGTGGGGGGGCCAGTTTCTGCCTACCCTTAGATTGTTCAGATTGTATTTTAGTAATCAGTTCTTCTTTCAGTTTTTCTGCAGTGTCAGTGATTTGCATTTTGTCTCCAACATTGGCATTACCTTTTACATAATGCTCATGCAAATAGCGCAATGAAGGATAAGCCATCACTTCGAATTGTCTGCATATTTCATTATTTTCCTCAACTGAACAGTCCATAACAGCTAGTCCCAAAACATTTTTCCAGTTTTTAATCTCATCAGCCATTACTTTGAATTTAGGGGCGAAGGCTCTACAATGGCCACAGTAGCTGTTATAGAACTGTACGAGTAACGCATGATTGTGGCCGTAAACTTTCCTTTCGAAATTGCTCTGCGTTAATATTATGACATGATCGGACTTACTGTAAAGTCCCTGTTCGTCGATGTCACCATCGTTTAACACAACGGCCCCGCTCACTAGAGAAATGAAAACAAAAGCACTCAAATATAATGAATGCCACCAGTTCATATTGAGTCCAGTGTAATACACACGAACGAGATCTCGCGGTAATTAACAAAGCCAATTTCAATCGACCGCACCGCCGCCCGAACTAGAAATGAACTGACGAACTGACATAAGTAGAGAAAAGTGAGCTGAAAATAAACAAGTAGGTAGGTAGGTCCATCCGAATCAATGCAATATTCAATACCAATACGACATACGTCATTACAGATTTTCTGACAAGCTGTCAATGGACTCTATGGTAGGTAAATCAAAACCAAACATAGAAATTAAAACGACACAACGTCAACGTTCACTCCGTCATTTTACGAACGACATGACAGGCAATGAGGTTTTATCTAGGTAAATTTCTTCAAAGACTACTATTGAGCACTGAAAATTGAACTTAAATTTTGTATACTCGTACGCTTTGTATGCGTGAAACTAGTTATACCTCAGAGTTATACCTACCTACTTTACTGACATTACCAGTATGGACTAACCAAAGACTACTATTGAACATGGGATTAACTACGAACATGGATTTCAATAGCAAGATGAGTCCGCCGATGAATAGACAAGTTGAAAATGAAGTATTCAAAGTTTATTTTTAAATTTACTGATGAATGTGGACGATGCGAAAGAGTTATGCATATAACATACAATGTTAGACAGAGTTGGTGCTCTATTCTCTCTGCCTCATTCAAATTGTGAAATAATCTTTTTGAGCCAATTCCTTAAAAACATACTTACATAGAAATCTCTCCTCTTTATAATATTTATTAATTACAAGTCAGAGAACTTAATTTATATTATTTGGATCATGACCCAACTAAAAGATAAGTATCCATGTCATCAATCCATTGGTCACGAGTAGTAGCAAAAGTTACATCATTCATAGATTATTTAGCAGTGCTGCCAGATTGAGGGGAATGCCTCCAAAAATGGGAATTTCATAGCTATGGGGGGTATAATTGGGGGGATTTGTTCTAGCCATGGTGGCCCAGTGGTTCAAGATCGCAAGTTCTAATCCCGACAGTACCAATGATTTTTTCCGAACTTAAGTACTTAAAAAACTTAAGGAAAAAATCTAGAGGAAACCTGCATAAGTCGGAGAAGCAATTCAAAGGCTATTAATACAAGTATGAATAGTCGTGCTTGAGTAACGGCGATGAACTCGCCATCTGTCATGTTGGCACCTAAAATGTATCTATGGCGAAAAGTGGGTGTGTGGGTACTACCTATTACCTCTGCATACCCGTTCGGGGATTCTTGGGAAAGGCGTGAGGATAAATAAATATAAAGAATATCTGTGATTTAAGAAAAGAAGCGATATAACCACGCTACACACTTAAGAGTTCTGGGTTCAAGTTTATAACTTCGAAAATGCTTCTGGTGACAGGGCTTTAGGTCATGTTAACAAGTCGGCATTACCTAGTCGGTGCCAATTACGAACTCAGTTCTTGGAAGAGCATTCTCTCAGGTGCTTTATCCATCAGCAAAGATAAATTAAGAAATAGGTTAGTTATTCGCATTGCCGAATCCATTTTAAGAATGGTACACATTGTCAGTCGGATGCATTAATTTTAAACATACCTTAGAAATATTATACTGAACTGAAAACTAAAAAAATATTGAACTCTGAGAAATTCATGAGACTACACACGATGGATGTGAAGATGTAGTAGTAATGGATGCGATTGCTGAAATAGTATAAAATTAAATGTGATTGATTATCATCATCATCATTTCATTTCATTTTACATGTTGTGGGGATTTTTTTCTGGGGGGAGATTTTGTAAGATTTTAGGAGAATCCGAAACCATAACCTGGCATCACTGTTATTTAAGTATAGACTTCAGAACAAGTTCTGAACTGCAAGTTTAACTGCGTTGTTTGTATTGTACTAAAAGTACCAAATATTTTTCAATTGTGTTGTGGCTTCTTACCTGCTTAAAATTGAAATATGTAAGCTGCATGTAATAGTAATAGCATTTTTTGGTCTCGATCATCTGGTAGAAAATCTGGGGTTATTATTGTTTTCGTAACGTGTAAGTATTCCATTTGTTTTTTAAGATAGCCTGTTAGAAAACATAGGGTCACGATTTCCAATTTAGTGTCGATATTAATACGTATTAAATGTATTTATTGAGTTCCGGGAGTAGCCATTTTGTTTATCGAAGAAACCGTTAAGTTTAGGTATCTCTCTGTTCGTTCACTGATGTAAAAGAAGAAATCCGGGTACCTACGGTACCTACGCTTCAATTTATTAAAGTGCATCCAGGATATCAATGGCTGGCCTGCTCATGTGCAATACTTACGCAGTATATCTAGATAGATGCTAGCCCGGTCCTGTGCTTCAGCCGCTCAGGGCTCAACTAGACTACTTGTTGGTATAGTATGGTGCCCATGTGGCAGGTGGAAAATCTATTCAAACATAACTGAGGGAGGAATTATCATAGTTCAGCAGCAACATGCAAACAACTTGGAGGTTTTTCAAAATATTACATTCTATGTGCTAAGGAGGCTTTCATTACAACAATTTATTCGGTACAACGTATGTGTAATGTATGTTTAACTATGTATTTTCAGTAAAATGTCGACACGCCAATTGCGTAGGTACATCGCAAGCAACTTTCCACCACCTCCTCAAGATGACGTCTCGGAAGATGAATATGAACCTCTCTATGTCCGTAACCCATCCAAGTCTTTGTATTCAGGGGTATGTTCATATAATTATATCTTTATAGCATAGAATGTATGGTCTGGCTTGGTCTTATTATGTATTTAATATGTAACTTATGAGCAATTAAGTAATTCACAGGTTTCTTAAACTTTTCATTTTTCCTGTTACTTTGTCACATGAGTCTACTTGTAATGCTCATAGACAACATTTGTTTTCCTCATATAAAAAAGGTTGCTTAATTTGTTAAATGATTTTAATTTGTATATTTAATACTAAATACCCCACAATTTCAACCCATGTAAAAAAACATAATTATATATAAACATATATAAAATATATTTTTTCTAGAATTAACATATCCTATTTGTTAAATGCTTATTATCTATGCCTATGCCAAACATCATCCAATTTCGCTTAGTCGATCTGGGGTGATTGACAAACAACCTCACAAATTTTTGCATTTGTAGTGTAAGTAGAATATTATGTAACTGCAAAGCTATGCAAAGCGAATAAGGAATGTATCTCTGGTGATAATTTCTGGTCTTGTTAGTGCTAGTGGCGATCATAATTATGAATTCAGGCATCATTTGCAATGTTGATACCATATTTCCATTATACAGAAAAAAAACTGCGAGGACATTAAATTTTAAGCTAATGTGAGTAAGATTCTCAGATGACCAAGTGCTATGTTTTATTTATTTAACACTGCTGTGCTTTGCTTTGCCTGTGCGAAATTTGATAATACATGAAAATAAAGTAGCTTAAAATGCTAAGTTTTATTAGTAATCCCTCAACAAGGTGGAACTCATTCAGCAGTCCCCTTTCCTGATGCCTGTCACAAAATTTTCACCACTTAATTTCAATTTATAAGCTCAACATTATACTGAAATAAAAATACCTGTGTATTTATTGTTTAGTTGGTGATCAGTTCTGACTCTGGTGACAATGAATCGGCAGATAGCGCCAGTGAGGTTGCAAAGGAATCAGAGGCCTCAGGATCGCAACCATCCTCTAGCTTCAAAAGTCTTGGGGCAAGGCCTAAGAAAGCCTCACAGAAAGAAAAGAAAAAAAAAAGAAAGGCACGCAAATTGTCCGCTAGCCTTTCTGAGGAAGTATGTAAATAATTAATATTATTAGCCCCCCAGTTTCTCCCACGTAAATTTGATAATTGATTTATTCGCCTTTTCTTGTATAAAACGTATCCCATGTCTTAATACAGCTATATATGTGCCAAATTTCATCTATTCCAAATTCCAGATTGACGAAGTAGAAAAATCTTTAAAAGAGGTAAATGCGCTGTTGGGTCCACCACCAAGGTGCCCAACTCCTGTGGAAGAACCTTCAAAGAGTGAATTTGATGACATTTACCAAATCCTCTCGAAAAATTTATTTGCTGCTAACGAGATGAAGAGGCGATTTGGCAGCGATGATGAAGCTCCCCATCGGTAACATTATTCACTGAATTTGACAATCCTTGTTTGTTAGGTGCTGGTTCTTTATGGCTATTATAAATGTCTATGTATATTTTTTAGACGAAGACCACTAAATCCTGTTCCACAATGTCGGCGATCGTTCATCGTGCCCATGGAAATAATTAAACACTCAAGATATGGTGAGAAAATATGTACTATTTATCCTTATTGATCACGAACAGACGCCGTATAGCCTAGCCTGAGGTCGCCATGTATAGCCATACTAGGAAGCTTTTTCAGCATATTGTCGGGTTGAGTACATTTAAAAATAAAGTGGAGTATCACTGTAACATTTGCTTGCTATGGTTTGGTAGTAGGGTACGGTTAGTTGGTTCCTTACAGAATTGCTTAATCATTAGTTTGAACTTTGATGCTTGAGTTGTTCACCCCGGCTGTCCATCGACGAGCAGTTAGCTTGAACCCTTATCTTGTCGTTATCTTGAGTTCTGGAAAAGCGCCGAAGGAATCATCAGAAGTAGGGGTCAGTAAACAAGGTCAGGATACACTTCTCTTGTGCAGTGATAAGAACTAAAATGCCTGCACTTGTCTGCATCTCGAACAATTATCGTATGTAAATAATAATTATGGAAACTTAGCGAAGACTCAAAATTATGTCCTAGAACTTTCTAGACTTCGAAAGAAGCACTCACATCGCTCGCTGGGATTTGGACAGAGTGAAATGGGCGAGGCTGTTTTTATTATTTGCTTGTACTTTGATTGTTTAGTTAGTTGTAACAAGTGCTAACACTACCGTACAATATCAACCTCTGTTACCTTTAGATAGGTGCTCCAAAGAAGGTAGTTGTCTCAGCTACAGTATGCTCTCTGCGCCTCGTGCGTCGCGATTATTTCTCTGTGTACACAGGCTACTCAAATGTGGATGTTCCGCTTTTGCCGTTTGCCGCGAAATTTATGTTGAAATTTAACCTTTTTTTTGTTAGACCCATCTTCGCCAGCCAGCTACTCGGGCTCATAATACCATTTCTTAGTTCCGCGCCGTAACCCGACAAAATGGTCATGACGAACGATGTGTCGCTCGCACTCTGCCTTCATTTCGCGCTAGTTCTCATGCCTCACGACTACTTTCTTTTGATAAACAATTGTTTTGGTCTATATTACATATTTACCCGTTTACGGGTCTACCTGGTAGACACAAATTTAACTGACGTATTTTTCTTTCTTCTTAGGCTTGACTATGTCCATCTTACGCCGTGAGGGTCAAGATATATACTTCGTGTATAACCATAACCGTGAATATCAAAGGAGGCACGCAGATTATCTTCTCAAAGTGAACTTTTACCATTCTACCGTCTTTCAGTCGCTAGAAGAAGCCATTGCGATGCATGTGGAGACCAAAATTCAGGTAACATTGTTATATAATTAAAACATTCATGTTATTGAATCCAAAGAGCTGCCAGAAATTGTAGGATGGGTATTTGAAGAAAGCTGAAAACTTGTCCCTATACCTTTACTACATTAACCTGATACAGATCTGCAGAACTGGCCGGTGAGTAGTGGGGATGTCTTTCCTTATATTTTGTAAAATATATTTTATATCAACATATATATATAGGCAATTTTAAATAAATATGTACATTTAAATTATAAATATCTAAAGGTAATAAATAATTACACTCTTAGAACAAGGCGTTATGAAGTTTAATTGCTCTTTGTATATGTACATATATAATTACACTAATTATTAACATAGTGTGTGTGTCCTTTTGTACATAACTCTGTCTATTATTTCAGATAGTGGACTCCTTTCTCCAGATAGAGGAGTTCAAGGCAGCTGAAGCCGTCTTGGAGAGTGCCATTGCACAACTGCAATATGCTGCACATCCTTTCTTCAATTTTACAGTAAGCATTTATATTAATTATATAATATAATATATATATATATATATATATATATATATATTAATTCATAGTATCCGTGGAAGCAATATTGTCATACATTCCTTACTATTGCAGGGCAATATTCGCTTGGAATATAAATTCTTGGAGAACAGGGCCTTCCACATCTTGATCCTGAAGTACATGTACTTAGTGTCCAACAAGGCTTGCCACCGCACCGGTCTGGAGTTGGGCAAGCTCCTGCTGAGGCTCGACCCGACCGACCCGGTCGCCGTACTCACTGTCATCGACGTTCTGGCGTTGAGAGCGCGTGAGTTCCGCTGGCTCATTAAGGCCATTGTCTTCTGGGGGAATGAGAGACAAGCGTCGTATCTCTACAACATTGTTTACTCAAACGCGTTGGCGCACTTCCACGTAGCTGTCACTGAAGGTATTAATTTATTTTATTAATGATATTATATTAAGATTTACGGTGAAGGA
>JACCPG010008952.1:0-41728 GCA_016069955.1 Drepana arcuata
TGTGTGAACCACTACGAGAGGAACCTGCATACGCTTGAGAAAAAAATCAAAAGCGTATGTATAGTATGACTCACCATCTATCACATTAGCACCTAAGATATATCTCTGGCGGAAAGTAGATGTGTGGGTACTACCTATACACCTCTGCCTACCCCCTTCGGGAAAATAATATGATTTTATATTGTATTAGTATAAATGTACGTTACCTACAAACACATTCAATCTTCAAATGTATTACATACATTCATAAGCATTTTGAATGCGACTAATTATTAATATATATAATATTATTAGCTAGGCATCTTCGATTGGCGATTTTACTTCGGATAAAATTTACGCATACCAGTTCTGTTAACGTATCAAATGATGCGTCAAACGCTGCACCATGATAAATGATAACCAAAATCGAAAAATTCGTCGTTACGGGCGAAAATTGAACTCATTATTCTTATGAATGTGTCTGGAATAAAAAGAAGACACTCATGATCCGTTCCTCTACAGATTGGATTGACATAATGATTATCTTAACCTTGCCAAATCGATAATGGAGCAGGTATATTGTTCAAGAATATCTTGTGATCATTTGTTATAAAAGTCGACGCCTGGCTGTGAGACGAATTCAGTAGATTTTTTAGTTAATCTCATTATAAGTTTGTTCCATTTTGGTTAAAGTTAAAAGTAGTGACCGTTGGAATCTACATCCGTGGTTCTCTCAACACGTCTAATGCGTTCTCGTGAAAACTTTGTCGGTGATAGTTGCAGAGTGAATATTTTTAGCTCTATTTTTGGTTAATCATTCACTAGGCTGTAAGATTTTTCTATCTATGTAAGATATATATACCATTTACTCATATCGACATAAAAAGTAGTACATATTATTTCATATTAATTACAATTTAATACATTCATATGTATCATCACATCCAGTCCCTCACGGGGTGGGCAGGGAGAGTAGAGCGCCAGTTCTTTCTAGATTTATTGATCCCTTTCATTTTACCCTCATTCATCAATCTCTTCATACGTGCTCGTCAGTTTTGAATAGTCTTGACTTTCCTACCATTGAGTCTGACAGATTCATTCTAGGTAGGTAACTACAACTTAATGCAATATATCAACTCATTATTAAATGGCACCTCTGGTTCTGCAAACATCAATAAGTGTAAATAACCACTCACCAAACGTCCAGGCGCATGCTTGTCATACAAGTAAACTATAATTGTTATAATTTAATTAAAATCCAATACATACCTTCTGCATAGCGTGTAATATCTGTGACTCATAGCCCACGCTTATTCAAACTGCAATAAAATAGCCATACATCACTAAAGGGTGGTCTACATAATGTAAGTATACGGTCCATTGCAACTGGACGCAGGAGCCATACGGTGTATAAGCGCGCGTTTCGCTCTCGGAGTAACACGAGCCTTACCTAATCAAAGACGTAAAACAGCAGTTTATTGTGTGCATTCTACCTTAGCAAGTTTATTGTGCACTAGCAATTACTCAACTCTCATATAAACCCTGGGATTTGTTTTGTACTCACAATAAACAATTGTTAGCCGCCCGAATTAAAGAAAACAATGTTTCTTATATTATTCGTTTTGTTTTCAAAAATGTTTGTAGTGGTTTGAAAAATTTCAATGAATTCTCTGTTTTCTTTTCGACTGAAAGCTTTTGTATGTGTTCGATGAAAACGTAAAATTTTAGCTTAAAAGGCTTTCTCTCACCGCAATTGCCTACCCATATTCAAAGTTTGAACTCGACGTAAAGACTTTTTAATAAAAAATACTTTTGCAACGCAGAAAGTTTTAAGTACGTAAGTATATATAAAAGTAACATTAACTCTAAAGGGTTGGTGAGGAGAAAGTCTCAAAGCCAAGATTACGTGATAATGGCTACATAAAGGAATTCGTCAGGGAAAGCGAAAGATTAAAGTAAACAATTTTAATTTTAAAGTTTCCCGTTTCATCTGAGCTGCACGTTTAATTTCCTGTGGATGAATTATCAGGAAGAACAAACCGTGAAAACTCCTTTCATTGAACGGTATTTAGTGCTATACCATAGTGCCTACTGGTTAAATGAGAGGATCCAAAACCGAGGCTTTAGCTGATATAATAAACAGTCAATCCACTTTAATATTTTGTACATGAGTACAAAGTACATTATTGTTCGATTATTATACTTAAGTTACGGCGACGGACTCGCCATCTGACACGTTGGCACCTAAAATATATGGAAAGAGGTTGTGTAGGTACTACCTATACACCTCTGCCTACCCCTTCGGGGACTCTTATGGGAAGACGTGAGGATATGTTTAATATTATAAATATGTCAGCATTTAATGCCATGCAAACTATTTTTTTTATTCTTTTGTTATAAATAGTATAAAAAGCAATAATGTTAAAATATAAATTTACCTACGTAAAAAATATTGGTAATATCGAATAGATTCACATTCCCAAACCCGTAACAGTAACCATAACTCACAATATAGTAGAAACCCAGTTACACACAAAAATATGTAAACGTGAAAAGGCATATCAGGAAATAGTCAGATAGATTCAAATATGCAATTTTCTCAAACAAGTCTCGCACTCGTGATACCATAAACCGCTTGAATCCCAAAGTTACTATGAAATCTATTCAGATTTGTGCTCGTGAGAAGAAAAAACAAAATTACAGTCAATTTGTTGCTGTATCCTTATGTAGCAATCCTCTTACGTGTGGAGTTATGGAGATATCGAGACGTTTGGAAGCAAGGAGGGCATTTGCGAACCAGCCTAATGATGCTCAGTGAGAGAGCAAAAGTTTTTCGCTTGCCTTGCGTCGGACTGAAACGTTTTATCTAAATAAGGTGGTTACCACACGTGCCGTGACTTCGTGAATACCTGGATTTTTATTCTAGTTCTAGATGGTAAATGGTGGAGGTAAATTTATATTACTTTGGTTAGAATGTGGTAATTCGAATAGGCAAATTAGAGTTTGCAGAATCGAAGGTCAGTTACCAATGAATTTTATATACATGCTAGTTGTACGCAATTATCTATTCGGCTTATCATAAGCCTATTTTCAATGTACCATCATTATCAAGCCAGTAGGCACTCTAAAGGGTAGGCAGTGAGAGTTTTGTCAGTTCTCTCTACATTTTTAGACCTCTTTCACTTCATCCACGTTCGTCATCTCTTCATACATGGTTTCCGGTTTCGAGAACTATCGACGCTTCCATTCGCTAGTGTAAGAAGGATGCTTAAGAGATAATTAATTAATAAGTTATACTGAATAGAAATTTCATACCACAAATTTGACTTTTTAAAGAGAAGAAACTTTAAGGAAAGAAGCAACGCTCGCTACAAAGAGGAAAGCAATTACCGCATTTCGTTCCTATGACAAAGTCTTTGATTACGTAATAGTTAATTGTACAATTAACTTTTAGAGTAGTAACGGCTATAGCAAGTATGCTATGGCCGGTTGAATTAAAACGACAAGCTCTTGGCATTTAAGCTAAAGAGGCAATTAGTCCTCGAGTACCTTCTAAATTGGAACATGGATTTTATTCGGCCATTGCTAATAATCCTCAGCATATACATGTTGCTTATTCGATACAATAATTAACGATGAAGTATAACTTCTTTCTTACCGTCAGAAAAGTTGTTTACACAGGCTTATATAGGTACTTAAACGATAGTTAAATTCTAAATTTAAGGAAAGGTGTACTAATTTTTTCCTCTTAATGAAGTTAAAAATAAAATGTGTGAAGGGAGCCTAAAACTATTACATGTTCATGTTCCTATTGACATGTTCAGTAATAGTCAAATATTTCCCTTTTGAAAAGATCTTATGTAATATTGCTCCTTTGTGGATAATATTATCAGATAATTATTAACGTCTTGGCCCCTATAAAATTGCGGTAGGTCCTTGAGAACGCGAGAAAAAGTGTAAGCCAATACACATCATTACAGAAACTAGATTAAAGCAAACATAAAGCCTAGTGCATGAATGCCGGTAACTTGAAACCTAGCAGACAATACTGGCTCCCTTATTGCTCAGGTCTTAAATCTTGGTGTGGTTTCAATGCAAGTGCTAGTGACGCTAAATTATTGTCGCTGTGGAACGTTACACCGCCTATGCTGGTTGTAACACGTGTGCTCCAGGCTTAAGGTATGTTCACGTCTATTAAGGCCATATGCCTCGAATTACGGATAAATTGAACATGATTTGCATTGTACTAGGTATGTTAGGTTTCAGTTCGCATAAATTAGTCTAATTATTAAAGATGACAAAAGGATACGTGTACAGATATTATATGCAAAAGAATCCTGACTTACCACTTAAATAGATATTTTTATATGGATACTTTTATATTTTGAAATATAAATAGGAGGTAAGCGGTTACCGCTGCCTATGGATGCTAACAACACCAGGGGTATCGCTCCCGCTCTGCCGACTCTTCACACCCGTCTTGAAGAGCTCTATACTATATGCTGTGGGTAAAACTTCAACCGGTAGTTCATTCCACAGCCTGGGCGTTCTTGGAAGGAAACTCTAGTAGGTATAACTAAACCTTTACATTATCCGTATGTACGCGTAGGTACTACATTACTGTATAGTTTTTTTAATACAATAATTTAAAAGTAATCTACATTTCCAACCATTTAAAGTCAAACGTATTTACTCTTTATAATCAGCATGTCAATTCTACCGCACTGCGTAAGGCTTGCGACAAAAAAATCAAGCGTGGCTAAGCTGTGTGCTTTTAAGATTCCGTACTACTCTTTATATTGAAACGCATGAAGATTAGCATATTCCTTATTGCATTATGGAATAATGGTAGTTTTTATTTATACCATTAAGGTGATAAACAAGTATACGGATCGCGTGATATTAAGCCTATAATAAGTCACCGATGGAACTTGCAGCACTGAGGATATCGTTCGCGCGTTACCGGTCAAAAATAACAGGAGCTATTACTTGTTAAGCATTTGTACTTAAGAGAGCAAAACAGATCGAAGCGATCGTACCATTACGGGAAGGAACGTCAAAACTACTCGAAACCGGCAAGCATATATCTATGAAGAGACTCAAGGAGGGAGAGCTTACATTGTACTCACTCTGCCTGACGATATGATGATGTTGATAAATAGCAAAGAAGGCTATAGCAAGCCAAATACCCATTGCTTACGATCTACGGGTGCATTGAATGTCTGAATAATATATCAAGAAGTTTGATGGAGCAGTATACGCACCGACCAGTCTTAAAATTTTAAGCGCCGGCCCCTAAAAACGTAAAAACCTTAGGTACAATAAATTTGTCGGCCATGTTCTGTCCGTTGGTGGATGACATTGCTCTACTGTAGCTTTAGTGATTAATTGTCGAGGCGAACCCCCACTGGTAAACGAAATGGAATATTGTGCCGGTCTCGCCGGCCAAATAGGACTTTTAATAATGGGCGCCAACAAAACTAATTTTAGTAGCCTACTTTAGCCGATAACGTTGCATAATGTGATGTGATAAAATAGTTTTTTTCTTGTTATGTCAAAACTATAAAGTAGTTTTAGTGGAACTAAACAGGTCTCGGTATAAGAGTCAGACGAGCTTCCTACCTTCCTCGGACTCTTAAGTGGAATGAACACTGTGATTTTAGATAGTACAGCATGAGATTCCTCAAGAAGGGTATGAAGTGACATTTACATAGTAAAAAATACCTGTTACCACTGATGTTGCAAGCTTCTATAGGCGGCAGTAACGACTTACCGCTAAGCTTCATGGGCGATTGATGCTGCCTGTTTCGAAAGCATTGGCTCTAGATCTCTGGTAAATATTTTCTGGAAGATACAAACCCTAGGAAATGTCATGTTCTTAGGTGAGTAAGATTTAGATAAGGTCAGAAACAGTTCTATTTGGCAACAATTGTCTGAATAATGGAGACTGTCCCAGTCGAGCAACTAAATCTCTAACCAGGAGATAAATGTCTTACATTTCCTTAGAAGCTCGTTCAGTAACTCTTGGGAACCATGAGTATCGAAGCTCAAGCTCCTACGAGAGCAGCATCATCAGGGCCAAATTTTTGCAGAATCCAAAAGAGTTTGGGTTTTCAATGAAGTGTATTCATATCGACTGGCGTGAATGAGGGCGTGATTGTAAAGATGAAGAATGTTAAGTTGGTTTGGACACTTAGAAAGGATGAGTGAAGAAAGATTGACGAAACAGATATACAAAGCAAAAGTGTGTGCAAGAAAAGGCAGAGGAAGGCCACGTTCCAACTACCTGGATCAAATCGATCGGACGCTCAAGGACGGCAACGTTAAGAGTACTCGAAACCGACGAGCATGTATGAAGAGACTAATGAATGTGGACGAATCGAAAGAGATATGTAAGTCTAGAGAGAACTGGCGCTCTATACTCTCTGCCTACCCCGTTAGGGACTTGGCGTGATGATATGTATGTATTAATTTCTCACAATCGATTTTCAAGTTCATTGGTTAATTTTCATTTCATGAGAATATTGCCAGTTAGGTGTGATGAGTGCACGGACCTTGTAAAAAATAGCCTCGGAAGAAGTTATTTGACATGCTTAGTAGATAATAAGTTTTTTTTACCTTATTTTAAGCATATTTTTACCCTAAGGATAAGATATAACATTAAACATTTTATTATGCACATTATACGCACACATGACCATAAACGCAGCTGGATATCATGCAAACAGTCTTGGAATTGACACTTCCAAATTTCCAAACTTTATTTGACACGTTAACAACTCTCAAAAAGGCGGTGTCTCGTTTAATTCCATCCAGAAGACTGTTCATGCAGACGGCACCGACTTTGGCCTTATAAGTTAGTTAAAAACTAAAATAAGCCTTATACATATACGTTTTAAGGTGATAGTTATGTGCCACGAAAACTTCTGATGTTTCAGTGACGGTGCTGGCTCCGTTGACATGGTGTGTTTCAATAAACTCAAATATCGTCTTTGACTACTTTGGTGTAAGGTTTAAAATCATTTGTTTATAATTAGCCGAACTGGTGCCATAATGTATAATTCAACTTTTAAACAGGCTTCGGCTTACAAAGTTTATGATACCCAGTATAAATTAGTCCAGTTAACAAAGCCCGCTCTTTAGGGGTCCACGGAACAGGTCCAACCGTTTAATTTGTTTCATTTTTTCTCTCATCTCATTGTGAACAGAATTAGTTTGAGAGTCCTTGGATCAACGAGGTGTAACTAAATGATAGAATTTGTAACGAATTGATGTCCGGCCGACAGTTGATCGTGATCACTGATGGTTACACCTGCTTTCGTATCAAACAAATCACTAATTAACTACTCGTAATAGCATTTTTTGTATGATTCAGGATGTGTATTGTTAAAGTATCGTGTTTTGTATAATTATAAATGCATGAGGGAATAATAAAACTCATACTGTATGGAGTTAAAGGAACAGAGTAGACCATTAACCCGATAGCGATTTAGCTTGATTGCGATACCAGAAACAGTTGCTGCACAGAAGGTCCTAAGCTTATCATACAGTATAATATTTACATCTATGAGATGGATGAAAGCATCAAGTGTACTTAAAACCGGCGAGCATGTGTAATAAGACTGAAAAATGTGGATGAACCGATAGAGGTCTGTGTGTCTAGTGAGAGCTGGCGCTCGATTTTTCTGCTTACCTCATGCGGGATATGATATAATTTTCGTATGTGTAAAAAATACTTATTTATATATCTTATAATAAGAATCCCCGAGGGGGTAGGCAGAGGGGGGTAGGCAGAGGTGAGTTGGCCAGAGATATATTAAAGGTGATAAAAAAAGAGTATAATTTTTTTTATTTATTTATACAATATTCATTAAAGTGGCCTCCTCTAGCAAGGTATCAAGCTCAAAGTATGAGTACTAACATGAGTTGACTCACACAAGCCAATTGAATAAAGCAAAGGTCATACTGCCGATCAAAATACCTTTCCAACTTTCATTAGCCTAAACTAAACTCACCAAAAGCAATATTTAATAGAAATTTATATTAATTACCTTCCTCACGATCGCACAAAGCCGGTTTGAAACAAGCACTGACCGTGTTTTAGTGCGGAGTTATCAAATAATCAACCTTATTGATGCATGGGCTACCGTCCGGCAATGATTTATAATGGCTTCCGTCTAGGACATCATTCCTAAGCGATGATTTTCAATCACATCCGACGGTTCGTTAACGCTCATATCTGTAATCTGTTACTTGGAATGATTCTCATGGATGTGGTATACAGTTTGTAAATTAAGATCACTCAAAATATTAACATTAAAATGGTTTCGTAAAGAAAATGATATAGATTTCACAGACATCCCATAATAACAGTACAGTATTTTAATGTAGATTACAAAATACATTTTATTATTTATATTTATAATATACATGTACCGTTTTACTTTACGAAATTATATTTCATGCAATTGTTTAGTCTAGAAATGCTGTCTTTCTTTTCTTTTTCAATCGATCTGCCGCATCCATTCTTTTATTTTCCTTGTTCATAAAAGTATCTTTTACCGTTGGTCACATCAACAAGTAGTACAAACACATGTAAATAAATTGAGATGAGCATTCCCGCGGTTGGCAGCACTATCTATCAGTAATTCACGTTACATTATCAATCAACCATTGTATGATTGATGGAATATTTTCTTCGGTAGCTAGATAACTTGCCTACTGTGTACTTAATTAAGATCTCCATATACATAGCCCTTACGGTATCTAAGCATAGAGTTATTTATATCAAGTTTTTATATCATATTTACACACACGTGATTTCAGATTGTATCTTCAATATGTAGACCCTGGTTCGAAGATCTCACTGGAGAATGCCGATCTATTAAGACTTTTTTATTGACAATATAAGATATTATCACTATCTGCGAATAAGAGAAATTAAAGAACTCAAATGCGATCACAATCTTGAATCGTATATTTTGTAAACTGCGCCTAGGCATCGCATCTAATTAAACGTTTGAAACCTTTGCGTCAGATAGATAGGTCTGATAAGAATTACCATTTTTTAGCCTATACTTGGAAATAAATCTCTAGTTAATGTATTAGGTTTGATGTCGCTATAGATCAAGCGGAGATAAATACTTTGGAAGGACCAGAAGTTTTTTACTATGAATATGCGATTGACCGCCAGTTTGTCCATCTAGAACCGTACAAAAGGTTTCGATTCGATTCAAATCGATGTCGACTATTGTGCTGATGGCATCGCCTTCGCTATTTGTATTCGAATTCTTTCGTAACATTCCATTACAAGTGTCTTGGGGTCTTCGGTATCTTGGGTATTGCTATCATTTGTTAATACCCCGATAGCTCCTACTATAAGCTCCAATTATTGTAAACTGTTTAGTTTTAAATAAGATTATCGAGTATATACAATTTTTTTTAGTAGTTCAAAACTAAATTGATTTAGAAATACAATTGTATTGATTCGACTGTATGTGTGCCTGTTATCTAGAATTATATGTCTTCAATATGTCGTACTTAAATTTTGGTTAAGCTTGATTATAGGTATTATAATGAAGCCATAAAAATTAAAACCGTGGTGGCCAAGTGGTTCGAGTAGTTGCCTGTGAGACAAAGGTTGCAAGTTCTAAAGCCAACTAAACCAATGAGTTTTTCTGATCACGAGACGATTAGTCGCATCGTGAGCTTTACTTAGGTGAAGGAAAACATCGAGAGGAAACCTACATACGTTTGAGAAGAAATTGAAAATCCGTATGTATAGTCGTGCTTGAGTAACGGAGATGGATTCGTTATCTGTCAGGTTGGCACCTAAAATCTATGTCTAAAAGTGGGGGTACTACACACGACTGCCTCCCCCTTCGGGGACCCTTGTGGGAAGGCGTGAAGATATAAACATATAGGCACGTTACTACCCGACAGTAGGAATTAAACCATAGAAACGCCAATTACAATTTTTAGGTGCATATTCCTCAAAATATATTATAAAAAACTTAAATCCTGTTCATTTCGTACCTATTCAGATCACTTGAAACAAACCACATAAATTCCATTGGAAGGCAGGAAAGTAATTAGTTGCAAAGTTATAATGAGAAGTCTCAACACTAAACTCATTTTAACTTACAATATAAACGAGTTAGGTCGTATGTTACACACTAGTTATCAAATATAACCCTTCAACGTAGACCTTAGCGTTAAATAGAGTTCTCAAATTACGAACAACTGGATGAGTACACAGAACAGGGGCAAACACGCTTGAATCTGTGTTAGTGTGAACAGTGTGCGGTCGAGGGTTGCGTGTGAGAGTTCACTACATCACGAGTGCACCTCGCGAAATATAGACTTTGCAATTTCTAGATATTCATAATGAAGTTAAATTACGTTTATACCTCTAGGGCGGCAAACAAGCACGCGGCCCGATGAGACGTCAACGCCAAGAATCCCAATGCTCTCAGAGTGTTCTGGAATTGTCTAGCTCACTTCCCACGAAAGCCTCGAAGGGAAAGGCAAAGAAGCCTTCGCTATCTTTATGGTGAGGGTATATTTTTGGTGCCATCGCGACAAGTGAAAAGTCCCTCATCGACACTCAGGCTCGACTATTTTACGAATATATATAGGTCCCAACGTGACAGGTATTGTGTCCAATCTATATTTGGCATCCAGAAGCTCTTATTGCTGTCCAGAAAACCATCAAATCACATCAAATTGGATGGTTATCTGCACATATACATATATCTATTATAAAGCTGCATTTCGACTTACTAAGATACCTCAGTTTGGTTCTCTATAATTGCTCTGAATCAAATTGCAAAAGTACCTACTAATGATAATGTCTGAATCTTCAATGATCTATAATGGCCTAACTCTGTAACCTAACCACATCCTGACTTCAGTATTTCCCAAGTACTTATCCGAGGCCAGTTACTGCTATCATGTACATAGTTAAGAGTTAGAATCAATTTTTTGTGCTAAAATTCTGTTTACTCCTAATGTGTTATTTTAAGCTAGATTTATACTAGGCTCTAGACATCCTCAACTTTCCTGATAGAGCTAAACGAGCACCGAGCGAGATACGTTCAACGGGATATTCCATTCTTGATTAAATTTACCCAACTTTAATATGGGGCGTTGTCATCAGCCTCCGCTATTAAGAATCGGAGGCCCATTGACAGCGTTGTCTGAAGTTTTTGTTTCCAGACTTCCGCAAATAATGTCTGCTCTTGTAAGCAGAATTCACGATTTGGTTGGCAATACCTGTACTACAGGTATTGTATACCTATCTCAGGCACCTGTCTCACACATTATTAAGTGTTAAATTGAACTTACTTTCATGTGAGAAAATAAAGAAACTATTATTATAATTATAATTTTGGTCGGAAGCCGTTTACCAATGGAAGGGACTTATGCAAACTTAAGAAAGATAAATTAAGTTTAGATTAATAATTCTTCAATTAATTTACCTTCATTACTTAGTTATTTATTTAACGTATTATATCAACTTCAATCTTTGCTATTGCTGCATTGGAATTTATTGATATTTAACTTACAAATACAGACTTCTTAGTTTTCGAATGGTTGAAGTAGCCACTATCAAAGTTATGAACAAAAATTCAAGCACCCGGTTACGAAAAAAATCAGATCTAAAGTTTGGTAATATAAAACAAGTGTAGATATATATTGTTAGAAAACTTTCATACTCCTGAGAAGAAATTCAAGCATCTATGTAAACTCGTGCTTGAAAGATGGCGTCAAGTTTGCTATCCGTCACGTAAATATATCTCCCGCATAAAGTGGTGTGTGGTGACCTTTGGAGACCTTTATCTGATGGCGTGAAGATGTTATTTGATGCAGCTGCAGCTTGTAAAAACTAAAGAGAACATACCTGTCGCATTACTAGTTTCAATAGGTTTTATAGGTGATTGCAATAAGGGATGCAAAATTAAGATAAAAGTTTTTTAATTTTGCCTGATATCCACTCTATCATGTATGGCATCGGCAATAAACTGAGAAGTTTCACCGCGTTCAGAAACTTTATTTTACATAGACAGCTTGCTATTAATGAAAAATAGCACAACAAATCAACAAACAAGTTAGCAAATCGCAAACGTAACACTTAAGAATTAAGAGTTATGTATATTAATTGATTAAAGTATGTTAATCCCAAACTAGTAAACGTGATGGCACCGCTTCTTACCACACAAAATGTTCACAATAACTATTTCTTGTTATCAATATAAGAGCGAAGCTATTTAATCTAATGGCATATAAACTTCCTTAACAACCATAATTAACAGAGTGGCAATAACTGTCATATGAAGTTAAAATAATCAGTTTAATTGATTGAAAAATACGACCACCGCAACTATCGTCGTCTTCACTTAATGACTATTATAACCGATATGTCTTAAGAGTTTATTAAATATGTTAATGGGTGTTATTTTGTTGCTCTGTTACTTACTGCTTTACGTCATTGTATATAAAGAAGAATGTTGTTTGAAAAATCATTTTCGTCAAAATGATAATTGGGTTCAAATTAATCCTACAATTTCATATAAACATTCCGTTAACAGACTGCCTCCCACGATTGTTTCTGTTAAATTAAATTACATGTTTAGCAGAAAAATCCCTGATAGCAGGATATAATCACGGAGAACCGAGTCGAGAAGTGGTGCCGGGGTGCTTCGGGTAGTCTGAACACAAGCATTGCAATTCCGAATCCCGACAGTTTGAATGAGTGTTTCTAAACTCAAGTGTACAAAGTACTGTGATTAGTCACACTAAGGGCTTTAAAGTGAAGAAAACATCGATAGGAAATCTGTATAAGTTTACGAAGAAAAGATGTATGTATAGAATGACGTACATATACGTCAATGGACGGATGATAAACCGCAATGGACTCGTCTATCACGTTGGGATCTAAAATATATTTCAAGGGAAAAAACGGTGTTGTGTTATTATATCTATGTTTACCCTATCTAGAACTCCTATGATAATAATAATAATAATTTATTTATTTGTAAGATATCTAAATCCATTTCTTGTTAGTAAACATAGGCTTATCAACTAGGAACTAGTATAAAGTAGAACTATAGGAAGGCGTGAAGTTTGTATCATGACACTGAGTTCCTTATCGGGTAGGTAATTAATTTTTAGGTAATTTAATGATTTCACTTTCTTTCACTTCTTTTACATGCATCGTTTCATACATTCTCAATTCGAGTACTATTGACGTTTCCACCATTGAATACTACGTTTAATACATACATACATATCATCACGCCATGTCTCTAACTTTTAATTTGAACTTAAATGTGTAAGTATGCTCACAATCATTAACATCCAACATAGATACATCTTGGTTGGGCTTTGGCCCTTCCCATAAGGTTCCTAAAAGGGCTAGGCCGAAGTTTAAAACATACGAATGTCGGAGAGAAGTTCCGACATTTTCTTTAACCGTAAACTTCATTGTGTGAATAATCATTATTCTGAAATACTGATACAATGCAATATTGATCTTGCAGGCGAAAAACAGAACAATTCGGCCAACACGGTCAGAGCCAAATTTCTATAACTGTGTACTTTTTACTCGGCAAGAATAATCTGCGCTTACCTTTTGTCAATTTAACGAGATTGTTTAAACAAAAGTACGTTAAACAAATTAACTTACAAGGGCCATAATCACCGTTGGATTTCCTCGTTCAGAACCCCAAGATGTATTTGAGTTAGAGGAAAGGCCGTTTGAGTAACAGGTTGGAATGTAAGAATAAATTTGAAAATTCAGTAATTCGGCTAAGACTTAATACTGTTATATTATTACCAAAGGAAACAATTAGACCAACGATCCGCGCGTATAGTTTACGTTTACTGTAAGAACATAAGAAGATGGCAACGGTTTATTTTGCCTATTTGTTTGTAAGCGTGTTCATCAATGTGTGTCGGAGATGGCAAATCCATTGCCGTTTCTCTAGCACGTCTATATAAACACGCTTTTTAATTCCGACTTACACCGCATACATGTTTTCCTTCACCGTAAAATCGTGGTGAGATAAATAAAAAAAAAACACAAATAGTTACACCTTCTTTCCTTTGCAGGCACCCACAGCACTCGGTCACCACTACAACGGTTTTTTAAATACATACGTTATTTAATGGGCTGGCGAAAATTTCGCTTAGCGAATGAGCATTGCCATACAAAGGGGCAATACCACGATTTGGGGATTTATTCCACTTAGAAATATGTACAGCATAGTAAGTTTAGTCATGTATACAATATTTTCAAAGGTTACGCAAGATTATATGAGTAGTAAAAAGTAAGTTAATTTCCCAAGAACGAGTATAATTTAGACTTATCAAACTTTTAATGTCATAATAAAATAAAAAGACCGATATTTTTTAACTGGATCAATGTCATTGGTGTCATAAAAAGTATGTACTTCTGTCAATTGACAGCCTGTGGACTATTCACATTTAAATATGTTCTATTCATAAAAAAGTTATTGCCATTGCAATCTCTTATAAACGACTATATTTTTTCGATCTGAAATTGTACATCTGGTCATAAATAGATTTTACAGCAACTAGTAGGTATATAAAAAATATTTCTTGCTATTTTATAGGAAACTTTTTACTTTAGAAATAATTTTTACTTAACAATGACACAAAAATATTTTTTTTTGATGACATAGTTAAACAGTTAATATGAGGATTGGTATATTTTCACGATGTCATTATTTCAGCTTTATCTTGTGTGTGTGACTTGTTGAAAGCAACTCGTCGCTCCATGATACTACGTAAATGGAAGTGTTTCAATTGTTAACTTATGCTTTGACACTTGAGCACTCCTGATGCAATCAATAAACAATGAAACATAGAAATAAAAGAAACAACTAAAAATATATACACGAAGATTAAGCTTCAATAAATATTCTTAAAATTAACCCTTTTGACAAGTCAAGACTTAGGATTTATCTTTTGTTATTTAGAATCAAATCCCAAGCCAGGAAAGGAAAGTTAATTGCATTGTTTGAAATCTTTAAGGTAATCTGGATAAGCTTCGTAACCTATTTAGTATTTTATTGTGTTTACATACTGGGCATAAACTCAACAAAGATCTATTTGAAAAAAGAAACCTGTCCACAAATTCCCACCCACCGACTGTTCGGTTGACATTCGATTTTTAAAAAGTAAAGTAAAAAAGTATTTGAAAATGGCCTCATAATTGGCACAAAAGATGGTATATCGCATAAAAGACCGTTCGTTCAGTTCCTATTATCTTTTTCAAGATTAATATTTTTGTTAGTAATTTTTTTTACCAGCTCTGCTTTGGGCCGCTTATTTTTTATCAGTTTCTTACTCATAGTTTTTCGATAGGAATACGAACAAGAAATGATTAGAGTTGAAACCCTACATTTTGTAGTGGGATATCAATTATTATTTTCCGATTTATCAGTTAACTCCCCGTTGGAGGTCATCAATAGATATAAAATATATTAAATCATGATTAGATCAATATTCCTCATTTATAAATGTTTATCTAACTGACACTATAGGGATATTTATTTTATAAAATTTAATGACTTTTCATTTACTTCATCATGATTGTGGTCTAAATTGTTTCGTTCTAAACGTATTGACAAACTTTTTAATTTTTATTTGTTTTTTTTTTCAAAACTTCCATTGAAGCGTCGTCAACAAAATGTAATAATGTAGAATTGTTCTTATTAGGTTGAATAAACAGGGTGTTGGAATATAAACTTAGTATACGAAGCTCTGAATCAAATTAAAATCACATCAAACACACTCGCGATTTCGACTCTACGCCACTATTGTTTTTAAAGTTTTTTAAGAACGCTCGTAGTGATAATGTTTGCTACCTGAGCGTGGGTGCGTTCTAGACCCAGTTGTGAAAAATTACGGACCAACCCCTGTCACATAACTACGTCAAAAAAACAGACAAACAAGGACAAACAATCACAAAGTAGTAAAGAGTGAAAGAGGCAGAAGTTCGCGGAATGAACCGTTGTTAATTGCTTTGATTAGATTTCAAGGATATTAATCCACCGATTCACATACACTGTCAAGGATCATAATTCTTGATTATGAACGGCGTGATTTTTATGAATTGTGAAATTCAATGTTGAATTATGTGTTTACCTTTTTCGGGTTTTGTTCATTGTGTGATATGAATAGTAACAGAGAGTCGGTAGCCGTGTCTGTCAACACTGAGCTGCAATAAAAAAGTTAAGAAGGAAATACTCTGGGGATCTTTTCCTTCCTTACGGAAGTTTACTTTGTCACTTATTTAATAAGCCAGATCTTTTCGGGAGCACGTTAAACTTGTCCAAATTTATGAAGGTCCTTTTATGGGTCGTAATAAAAATATTAAATAGAATTAAATATGATTAGTAGCTTTGAAAACCTCCGTGAAGGCTTTTGATAACTAATTATCAAATTTTCTTTAACAAGACGTGAACGTTCTTTTACATATAATTAATTTGAAGTAACCTCACAAAGTTGTTTGATAAACAAATATATTATTGAGAATGTAATTTTGTTATTGCTATTAATTATTTATAAACGTACAGGTAACGATTACTGGAACACATTTTCTATGCTAACAAGAATTCGTAGGTTATCGTATTTGAAGGCTTCATGAGCATAATACTTCGGGGTGAATATTTTACATATTCTGTTTCATACCAGTAAAGATTCCGCGAATGAGCGTAAAGTTTATATGTATCTCCTCACAGAGTTAGTTATACCAGAACGGCTGAACAAAATTAGATGGATTTTTTTACAGAAATAGATTATTATCTGCACAAGTACTTTTTTTACCACTTTGGTGGCAAACAAGCACGCGGCCCGCTTGATGGTAAGCGGTTACCGTCACCTATGGACGTTTGCGATACTTTTTGTCCAAACTAAAGATCTACCAATGAATTTCGCCCGCGTAGAGTTCGAAAAAGTAGCTTTGGAAATTTTCCTGATAGAATCGGTTCAGCCGCTATGCCTCAAAGAGCATCATACATTATAATATTTGTATTTTTCATGATAAAAAGTAACCTATGTCCTATTCTAGGTATAAGCTATAAACATTTCAACTTTCAGCCAAATCGGTTCAGCCGTTTGGCCGTGAAAAAACCGCAAACATCCAAACTTACAAATTTTCACATTTATAATATTAGTAAGATAAGACTATTATATCCTCACGCCTTCCTACAAAGGTCCCTGAAGAGGTAGGCAGTGGTGCATATGTAGTACCCACTCACCCACTTTCCGCCAGATGTATATTTTAGGAGCCAACGTGACAGATGGCGAGTACATCGCCGTCACAAGTACGACTATACATACGCCTTTGAATTGCTTCTCAGACGTATGCAGATTTCCTCTCGATGTTTTACTTCACCGTTAAGATCGTGGTGTGACTTCACTGATATGTTTTTATTTCACGGATAAAATTGCAGGACACATCTAGTGCTCAATAATAATATTATGTGCATATAGTGACGAGCTATGTACTAAAAAAGTTAGAGTGCTTTGCAACACTTGAAATATTTTATGTGCATGATGTTGTGATAATAGTGACAGATGCCACTTGACCTCTCGTTTGCAATGTCACCATGTTCCTGTTTTTACTTGGAAATTTAGTCCTTCCACTTGAGAGATAAAAACAAGGTATTTTAATTTTAAATCAATTTTAGATAGGTATGTTACCTAACCTTTAAGAGACTTAGGATACCTCTTTCATCATGCATGTATCAATGATAAGTTGTTTTCTGTCTGCTCTAATCGCAATATTCGCGGATGGCACTATCTGTAGTATATGTACTTATAGGGGCTACTTAGAATAGGTAACGCGTAAGGCAGAAGACTAACGCGTTCCATCTGCCTACCCAGATAAAATCGATAGTATACTCAAATATTTGATTAAATTTTAGGAAACACTAATTGAGTCTCACTCTAAATATAAAGCTGCAGCTATCACCGTACCTAAGAAAAATAAGACTTCTGCTGACAGCACAAGAAACGGCTCAAGACTCAAAGGTTGTAACGAACCTCAAGTAGAAAGACTGATGTACGTATAGGTAGTAGAAGTACGTGTATGAACGTAATAGAAGCGAAGGGGCTCTACTCTCTCCGCATACCTTCTGAAGAACTCGGTATTATGATATAAAGATGTGTATGTAACGCGTTAGTATTTCCAATATGTATACATGCCTATTTCAGTATGAAACGTAGCCTTCATTTGGAGTAATAAGGTGTCCCGCTGCTCTCCCACTGGCCTATCCTTACAATCTCCAGGAACATAACTCGCCTTTATCTTATCCCCTTACAATATACTTCTGATAAACTTATTTATAGCCAACGATATCACAGCTTTTTCACACGCTTATTTGTTTGAGGGTTTGTTGTTTGAAACACCGTCTTAATGATATCATTTACAAGAATTTTATTTTTTATACCGAGATTTAACAAGTACCCTAATACCCTGACTGACACAGCGGGATGCTATGTCTGTATAAATAATATTTAATGGTACATAAGTACCGCTTGAGCTTTTCTGAAAGGGTGTTCAAGGAAGACCGAAGCCTGCAATCTTCTACCATTCACAGTCATTCTTTCGTTGTGCAAATTGAAGTGATGTAATGTTCATATCTTAACGCGTTGTCACAAGGGTCCCTGAATGGGTACGCAGGTTGCATTGATTAAATAGCATGACATATGCAAGGTAGCTACTTTAACTAAGAATTCTGACACCACTACTCTTTTAAAACTTTAGTGACCCTATAAATTTCCTTTTATAGATATACGCGATTTATAAATAGAATACGGTCATGCATATAAAATAGATATTACTTTATTATATTAATAGTACGTTTTGAGTTCAGCCTATCGTTGTTTTTTTAAAGTCAGCTGGATTATTTAAAAATAGAAATCTCAAATTTGTCCTTACTAAACGGTCGGTACAATTATGACGGTTTTACAAATAAGAGTATCGACTAACAAAGTATCATTCAACTGTGTATCGTCTCGAATATTCATTGGTAAACATAAAATATTGATGCGTGGGCAAGGTGGATACCCCTACGGCGAATATAAGCGAAAACGATTGATCATTATTCATTTCGTGAGCTGACAGATTGTGATGTGAAACACTTCGGCGTAATAACTTTAACACGCTTCACTGTCTCCTTGATAGATGTTTTGTGAAATAACAAAATGTTAACACGTGTTTTTAAAACAACGGGATAGGCTGTAATTACATCATCGCCGCTACGATTTTATGTCTTTGTCCTCTCTTATATGATTAATTATTATGGGTGTTGTGACAAGTGTCTTGTGTAATCGCGTTTATTCTCGGTTGATCGTTATACATCATCAAACAGGACATCGTGTTCAATGAGTCAGTTATAAATAGGTACATTAAGCCAACTCTCAAAACGACTTGCAAACACATACACTACTAATGTATGTAATTTGCATAATACATAATAAAAAAAATACTGCGTAAGAGTGTAAAGGACCAGTTGGGCCCCATGTGGAGTTTATGAGATGTGAAAATAACTTTTCTATGGTTAATATTATTTTTTCTAATATTTATGCAAATAAAATACAGTGTACACACCTCTACCTACTCCTTCGGGGACCTTCGTGGCAAGGCGTGAAGATGGTGACGAAGGCAAATTACTTTCCTAATTTTAGAGTAAAATTATTACAACATTCAAAAGAAAATTCATTGCATTGTCTAAGAAAAGGCTATATTTTCGTTCTTAAACTGTATATATCTGATAGAAAAGGGGATAGTATTATAATATACGAGTAGGAATATAAAGAAATGCCTTGTGGGAAGGCGAGAGGATGTATTATTATTATTATATAAAGCAAATGTGTGAATATTTTATGATATTTTTTAAGATTACGATTATTTACGAATTACGAGAATTTTTTATCATCGCGTCAAACACCTCTTTAAATAATGACTTAATTATTTTGTTAAAACTGTAGGTAGGTATATCGTCTCAGATCAAAGTACAAACCAAACTTTGTCTTCGAACTTCGAACAACGGCAAAGAGTAAAGTGTTAGCCAACTTCTAATTCGAAACAAAGCTGGCACAAGTCATATCTAATAACAAAGTTCACCATTAATTTATCTCACGTCAAGCTTAAGCGTCAGTTAAGTGACAAAAGAAAAACACGGATGCCGTCGAGGCATCTGTCTTTTCATAGTCAACTTAACTAAAAGGATTAAAATGATATCTTCCGTCGTCTGTCTGCCAGTGTGGTCCGCGAAGCGTTAACAGAAGATTTAAAAAAATCTTTTGTTGGAGCATTTAAGAATTCTGTTACCTTAATCTCTTAATGCTTTTATGCCATTCCTTTTTAATTTCGGCATTTATTATAAAAGGGTTGATTTTTAATCCCGCTTACGTGAACGTGAAAGCGTCTGATCTTCTTTTGTTACACATGAAATTTCTATACAATTGCGGTAAGTTAATTTCGATTTCCTTGGAACTTTTTATTTTTATAGGATTTTAAAAAGATTACCTAAGAATAAGTAATATTTATGGGTTCCTTTTTACATTAAATACATGCTTCTACATTACTTAATCATCTAAAAAGTCCTTATAATAAATTATAGCTACTTTAATGCAGGTGTTTGTTTGTTAAATATTTTGATATATAAACGAATATAATTATTGGAGATAATCTTTCAAGGGTCATTTAAAGGGTGATTACAGTAGTAATAACAGACTCGCCACGTGTAGCACAATTGGTACTTATTTAATGTGATATAAATAAGTACCAATTATGCTACACGTGGCGAGTCTGTTGCCGCATCATACGCACGATTTCATTTCGATTTTCCATATCTGCTAAACCACTTGGTAACCTCGACTTATAAGACGGACATTAGACAGCTAATTCCTTAGTAAACATCAAATCCTAGCTATACAATTCTTGTTGGTTACAAAAATCTTGTACCTCCTATATTATCTCCACAGGTGTGAAGATATCATAAAAGAAATTATTTTTTTCCACAAGGATCTCCGACGGGTTAGATTAGGAGAGCCGTTGTGGCTGAGTGGTTCGAGTAGTTGCATACAAAACAAAGATTGGAAGTTCGAATTCCGACTGTACCAATGAGTTTTTCTGATCTTAAGTACAGTGATTAGTCACACCACGAGCTTTACGATGTAGGAAAACATCGAGATCATCATCCATCTGTCAGGTTAGCACCTAAAATATATCTCTGGCGGCTATAAATATATAATAAATATATATGTGGGTACTACCTATACACCTCTGCCTACCCATTCAGGGACCCTTGAGGGACGTGGAGGGAAATACCTTGTTACAACAAAAAACTTGTGTCAAAGCTTAAAAGGGACTCATTTGTATAATGAGCCCTGGCTTCAACTCACCTCCATTCCAACAAATAAATCTTGAGGATTAACAGTATTTCACCTTTTTTTGTAACGTCTATGCGATTATTATCAAACCAAAAGCTCTATCCTGAACGAACGTGTCGTACCTTAGCATCTTTATTATATCTTATACTTGTTACTGATTTAGGAATCTTCACATGTTCTATCCAGTTTCCTAAAAGAATTACAGTATAGTTTTTTTGTAATTCCAAGGAAGTCTCACAAAAGCTGAACGATCACGTAGAGGTATGCAATATATTGCATAACTTAAAAGGTTTCGCTTAGTTTCTCACACTGGCCGGAATTTTGTGCAAAAAAGATGTGATAAAAATTGAAAACGAATTTTTACCGGGATATGTCATGGGCGGAACTTCAAAATATTTCAGGAAAGTAAATATTGTATTATCCTCATTGCATATAACTACAACACGAAGGGATGTCAACAGTACTTACAATCGGCGGGGATGTATGAAGATACTGATGATATGTATGAAGCGACAAAGGTCTGTAAATCTAGTGCTTGACTCTCTTTGCCTACCGCATGAGGGACTCGGCTTGATGTTGTGGTACGGCGATATGTGTGCACGGACCGCAAGCTTGTTTGCCGCCTTAGTGGTAAAAAAATCGCTTCACTCTTCCACATAATATAGCTCTTACAATAATTAAGCCATGTACAGACGCTGCGGCGAATTTTATTCATGGGAAATTTTTAAGTTAGACGAACTTCGGAAAGCAGCTGATACCAGCGTTCATTCAAAGTTTGCCGTTCGAGATACGTACAGCCGATCGCTTAAAGCTCCGTAAAAAATATAATTTATTGTAATAAGTCGTCGTGAACATTCGCCACCGCTCGGCTCATCTCGCCCTTCGCCCCCCTTCCCCACCGGAGTATACACTCAACTCGACTGCAATGCCTGTACTACAGTCAGTCGACTCGTAACAGCGTCTGGGCACGGTCGCGCCACACGACGCTTTGTTCGGACTTACGTTCTGTAAAAACACGCTTATCACTACCGTACTGTAACAAACTTTCGGACTATTTGAACAGTTACATCAATCGAGAAAAACGTTACCATCAGAATATTTAAAAAAGTTTTGTTATTGCGCTGATCTAAATTCAGTAAGTGTATATTAATGTGAAAATTAAATTTACGTGTTCGAGGATTATCCCAAATTGTGAACTGAGATAATAAAACATTATGTGTATTAACAATACAAGGACTATTCGTTGAATTGAAGCCGAAATAGACTTTATAAATTGATGGATACTTCACATCCGGCAAGGGGACGCAACACACGAACGCGGACGGAAAAAACATGACACTGAGCCTATCGTGTCCTGTTTTCATTCTTCCCTGATATTACACTTTCCCCACGATGGCTTATCAACATACATCTACAAAGGTGCATCTTCTTGGCCAAATCTTATTTTGGTTTGTTGTTGGGCTGAACGTCGCTGATCAGAGTTCACTACCGCTGAAATATGAAGCTCCTGACGATTGCCAGTGGTGGCTGAGAGGTCCAAATGAATCTCATGAGGTTTCCCTCACTTGCAAACTTCGCACGATAAACAGTGAGTTCGATACGACAAACTTCAGTGTCATCCCATCAGAACACACAACATCACTGAGAATCGAATGCAACGAAGAAATGATGTACAAAAGCTCCTTAGATGATAGAAGTTTTGCGCATTTGGTGAAATTACGTGAACTTGTTTTGGATAACTGTAAAATTGGAAGATGGCCGCCTGGCGTACTCTCAGGTTTGAGAGACCTACGTAATTTAACGATCCGAACGAAAAATACGGAATGGGCTGCTATGAGTTTGGAGATAGCATCAGAAAGCTTTACGGCCGTTCGGCAATTGGAAAAGTTAGACCTGAGTTTTAATAATATTTGGTCATTCCCTGAGAACTTGTTTTGTCCGCTTACAAATTTAGTCTACTTAAACGTTTCTTCAAATCGACTTCAAGATGTGAGCGATTTAGGATTTAGAGAGAGAGCAATGCATCAAGCATTGATAAGTGACCAAGACGGGCCCTCTCCTTCGTCAGCATCCGTGACTCACGCCACATGCTCGTTAGACATAGAAGTGCTAGATGCTTCAAGTAATCATTTCGTTTTGATGCCAGAAAATGGTTTCATGGCATTGCGTAGACTAAAAGAGCTTCACATTCACGATAACGAAATATCAATGGTAGCTGATAAAGCCCTCTCTGGATTGAAACAACTGCAAATAATCGATCTGTCGAACAACAAAATCGTAGCTTTACCTCAAGATCTATTCAGAGATTGCAGACCAGTGATCAAAGAAATATACTTACAAAACAATTCTATTAGTGTGCTTTCACCAAGCCTTTTTGCTAACTTAGATCAGCTGTTAGCGTTGGATTTATCTAATAATCATTTAACAAGCACTTGGATAAATGAGAACACATTCACTGGACTTATAAGAATGGTATTGTTGAACCTTTCTAATAACCGGCTTACGAAACTCGATCCGAAAATTTTCAAAGATTTATACACCCTGCAAATACTGAATGTACAACACAATATGCTTGAAAACATTGCAGCTGATACCTTTTCACCGATGAATAATTTACACACATTGATTTTATCATTTAACAAGATATCCCACATAGATGCATATGCCTTGAATGGTTTATACGTACTGTCTCTGTTATCGATAGATAATAATCAACTTGAGGAGCTTCACCCAGAAGCATTCAGAAATACGTCCTCTTTACAGGATTTGAATCTAAATGGTAATCGTTTAAAGAAGGTACCCATTGCTCTGAGAAATATGCGATTACTGCGAACTCTTGATCTTGGAGAAAATCAGATAACATCATTGGAAGAACCCGGCTTTGTCGGTTTGCATAACGTATATGGCTTACGGCTTATCGGAAATAAAATAGAAAATATCAGCAAAGAAGTTTTGTCAGACCTACCGTCCCTGCAAATCTTAAATCTTGCACGAAATAAACTAAAGCAAATTGATATGAATGCGTTCAAAACATTGACGAATTTACAAGCAATTAGACTGGATGCTAACCAGCTGACAGAAATACAAGGCCTATTTGTGAATATTCCGTCTTTGTTGTGGTTGAACGTGTCAGATAACCAAATAGAATGGTTTGATTACACCGTTATCCCTTCGGGGCTACAATGGCTGGATCTTCATAGCAACAACATCAAAGAACTGGGAAATAACTACCGCTTGGACAAGGAGTTGCGTCTACAAACATTAGACGCAAGTTTCAACAAAATGAGTAAAATATCAGCTTATTCCATCCCAAGCAGTGTGGAGCTTCTGTTCCTGAATGATAATCAAATTACACAAGTTGAAGCTCAAACTTTTGTTGGAAAAACCAATTTAACGAGAGTCGATTTGTATGCAAATCAGATAACTAGTATGGATCTCAATGCGCTTCGCCTCACCCCCGTCGATCCGGGGCGGCCCTTGCCCGAATTTTATATTGGAGGAAATCCTTTCCAATGCGACTGTACTATGGAATGGTTACAACGAATCAACAAACTTGATCATCTTCGGCAGCACCCTAGAGTGATGGACTTAGAAAGTATATACTGCAAGTTGCTATATAATCGTGAAAGGACTTATATACCGCTCATTGAAGCGGAATCATCGCAGTTTTTGTGTACATACAAAACGCACTGTTTTACGTTATGTCAATGTTGTGATTTTGACGCTTGTGATTGTGAAATGACGTGTCCGTCGAACTGTACGTGCTATCACGACCAACCATGGTCAGCGAACATTGTGGACTGTTCAGCTGCTGGGTATTCCGAAATACCTAACAGTATACCTATGGACGCTACTGAACTATATTTAGACGGTAATAATTTTGGTGGTTTAACAAGTCATGCTTTTATTGGACGTAAAAATTTAAAAATATTGTATGCTAATAACTCTAATATTGACGCTCTGTATAATAATACGTTTAGTGGACTAAAACGCTTAACAGTGTTGCATTTAGAGAAAAACAATATAAAAGAGTTGCTTGGTTTCGAATTATCACCATTAGAAAGTTTACGCGAGTTGCATCTACAGGACAATAAAATACATTATATCGATAATCGAACTTTCATGGAGATGCGACATTTGGAAGTACTACGCTTGGAAGGAAATAATATATACGGCTTTGCCGTGTGGCAATTTACGATGAATCCATATTTAGTTGAAATAAGCCTCTCTAGAAATCCATGGTCATGCGATTGTCAGTATATGCACAAATTTCGAAATTGGTTTAAGAATAACCTTGGAAAAGTAGAAGATTCCGATAAAATCACATGTGTTTTTGATAATGTCACCAATGCTGTGGGGCCGCACATGTCTGACTTTAACTCAACAATATGTACAAGTCACGTTGGTGGGAGCTCATCTATCATTGAGAATCAGGTTATAAATGATTACCTGCCATTGTTACTGATATCACTTTGTGTATTTGTAATAAGCTCAGCATTAATTTGCGGCATATTTTACTGGCGACGTGAACTACGCGTTTGGATATATTACCACTGCGGTTTTAGAATGTGTTATAAAAGCACAGCTTTCGATGATGAAGCCGACAAAGATCGCCTTTTCGACGCCTACATTAGTTATAGCGTGAAAGATGAAGCGTTCGTTGCTCAAATGCTAGCGCCCGGCCTCGAATCGAGCGACCCTAGTTTCCGTCTCTGCCTACATTACCGTGATTTTAACGCTTCGGCATACGTAGCGGATACGATAATAGAGGCCGTTGAGTCGTCAAAGCGGACGATAATAGTCCTATCTAAGAATTTCATCAACAACGAATGGTGTCGTTTCGAATTCAAAACGGCGCTGCACGAAGTATTGAAAGAGAGACGAAGAAGACTGATAATAATATTGCTAGGCGAGCTTCCAAACAGAGACATCGATCCAGAGCTGAGGTTATGTTTGAAGGCAAACACGTGCATAGAGTGGGGAGATAGGCAATTTTGGCAAAAATTAAGGTTCGCGATGCCGGATTTGCGGAAGTGTCAGTATCATAGATCGACTGTGAATATTTACGCTTCGGTATCACCTATGGGGGCCGGGCGGGCGCCGGCGCCGCCTCCGCCGCCACCGCCTGGCAAGCTGCCGCCCCTGCTCGGCGAGGCGCTGGCGATGCCGGCCGGTGTGCACGCACGCGACGTGCACCCCCACCGCCTTCCGCCGCACGCGCAACTTTGGGCGTAGCGTATGCTCCAACGCAGGTAAACACTGATATTACTTGCAACGCTTAAGCGTATTAGTCCAATGAAAACGTGATAATTACATTATAAGTTGTTCCATATTTATTGTTTAATTTAGGATATCGACGTTTATTTTGTATAGTCTAGGACGCTAGTTATTTTTATTTGTAATGGATTTATTTCCCACTTCCTGCGATAATAATTTATAAAATGGTTCGCGCTTAGTCGGTTGTAAATATAAAAAGTGTACAAATCGGTTTCAATGGATTCGGATTGCTTAAATTATTATATAATGCCAAAGTTTAAATTTTATAATAATAATGTAAGAACAGATGCATTTACTACTATTGTGTTTTCTTAGAGGATGATTATGTCGTAATTAAAGAGACTGTAAATAATTATGTTTTTGTATATAATGTGAATATTGAAGGGGAGTTATAAAAAAGAATATGAAATACACACGTTCAAAATTTATATTTTGTTTTGTTTTATTTATTTTGGAACCTTTATTTTCAACACACACACCCACACACTTCTGTATGTCAAAAAAATACTACACAGTGGAATGTAAACAGCATTACACAAAATTTTACTGTTGGTTAATATAATATACGTGCTTAATTACGGTTTACTCCTAGTAGGTAAAAATTGTGCTATCAACTTATAAATATAAATTACGTAATACAGCTAATTATTTTGAATTTAATTTACATATAAAAGTTATAACTATTCTTATACATACATATAATCATCCCCACGAGTGGCTCACGGAGCAGAGAGAGTTAAGCGCTAGTTCTTCCTAGATTTCTTCCCAGATCTATTTCGGCTACCATTGATACGTTGTCAAGAAGTGTGACAAGTGACGTTGACAAGGCTTTAATTATTATTTTTAATATATAAGATGAAATCATGAATTATATTAATAACATACACACATATCATTACTCACTTGAAGAGACCGATGTAGATGAGCGATGGACGAAAAAGGTTTGTAAGTCTAAAGAGAACTGGTGACTACTCTCTCAGCATACTCCGTGAGGGAATCCGCGTGAATAATAAAGGTGATACCTACAAACGCTACTTACATTTAAAAGTAGGTAATAGGTGAGTAAATAAATCATATCACCCAATATTTTTTTCTAAACAGTCTACACAAATGTTTGTACCAACTAAGGTGTAGGTACATTGTTTCTCTCAGCACTAATATTAAAGGGAATTATAATAATTAAATTAATATACGTTTTTTACTGTCACATTAAGAAATACCCAGACATGGGTATAGTACGTATCACATGAAATAATCATAATTATAAGGACGCCATTACTCGCTTTTGTTGAGAAGGACTAACTACGGCTCCGTGGGGCTAACCCGCAACCTCCGAAATGCCGGATTCTACCTGTCATTAGCAGAAATAGTTCTGAAGACTAAGTTAGGCAATGAAATAAAAACGATAATTTCGCCAAGTCGCCGGAGATTTAAAAATACTTAATCTACAACGTTTCCAGATCCTCGCGATGTTTGCCTTCACTGTTAAGCTTGTGGTGTGTATAATCAATTATAACATTCCAAATATTCGGAAAATCCAGTAGGTATGTGTAAACAATAATTCAGTGCATCAAATGGGTCTAATTATCTCAGGCGATCATAAATAGTTTTTTTTTACATTTCCTTTAAGCCCGTGATAAAGAACATAACGATCATTGAAGAGGCCTTTCGTGCTTGCACTCCACTTAAAATACACTTACTTCGACCCTATACATAAGAAACGAATCCCCTGTGTTCGTCACACCATCTTCTAGCCATTACTGTCACACGGGGTAATATATCCTCATATTTTCCACTTTATACTGCGATCGTGGATACCACTAACGCCATCTCTCCTATGCGCTATGAAACTCCAATTATCTCTTTGCGGACAAATCAAAATCAAATCAACATCAGTCATATTTTGCCATCATACCCTTATCAAGTGTAGGAATAATGGGAAAAGTTTTGCAAAGGATCGGATTAGGGTTCATGTTGTATTATTTTAATATAATGAGATATAGTTTGTTTAGTAGTTTTGTGTATCCCTTTGAGGATGTCAAAATTCTTGCAATTGGGAATTATATTTAGCTGTATTAACTAAGTTTTAGTAGTGAATTGGAATGTACAAGACTACCTAATACTTGTTGATAGATAGTAAGTACCCTGCACATTTTGACATTATTTTCAGTCACGAGCGATATGCCCAGCCTCCTAGTATACAAATACCTATAGGTCACGTATAACATCGGGTGGAAATAGAAACCAGTATTATATTATTAGTACGGCAGTCAAACTAATGAAAATAAATAAAAAGGTTTGTATATTTTATTTTATAACACTTCAGAAAAAAGGCAACATTGGTTAAATCATGATTTTCTGTGAGTATTTATGAGAACCTTAACCTTATATGAAATGTAGTCAATGCTAGAAATTTGGTACATTATATCAATAATGTATCATTCCTATACTAAGCCAGATACTTGAAATCACGCTAGAGCTCAGAGGCTTAATCGTTAGCGTCTTATACCTGCTTCTTTGCTACCTCTGTAATAAAAAAACCTGTCCCGTGACTCACACACAATTTTTGTGCACTACTTCCTTTTGTTAAAAGGAATAATGGTAATAGGAATTCATACATTTATTTCGTTTAATATTCAGCTTTAATAAGGAATGCAAGTTAGATACCAAATATTATACATAACCTGAATAAATCGTGTAAAATACACGATTTACGTACAAATTATTCTAAAATACTTTCTAATGGAATTAGTTAGGTAATTAACTTCCTTTATCGTCAAAAGGGATCCCTAAACGCAATACAATTTTAGTTTGGAACACATTCGTACTGTTTGGTACGAATTTTGTTTTAATACGTTTGAAATTGAGTTAGCAGCACCGCGATAGTATTTATTGATGTTACGAGTTTCAAAGGGTTGTGTGGTATTTTGCGGTGGCTATTTCAAAAGCCGAACAATGTGTAGAATGGCGTACCTATTCATATCTTTTCATAATTATCTGCAAGATCATCGAAACGATATCGTTATTTCTTGCAACATCAAGGCTTTTGAAACCACAACATTATAATTGAAAATTATTATTTAACTCCGCGCCGTCGCGTAAGGGGCTCAAGAATGGTAGGCATAGATGCTAAAAGGGCTCCATAATGCTGGAGAGAGCTTATCAAGTCTTTGAATTTCTTATTATTATTTCTTAAAAAAAAATGTTTTTTTTTCCTGAAAATATCATCATTGGATAAAGCGAGGGTCATATAGCCCGATGCGATCGAAGGCCATGTCAAATTGTCACCGAATAATTGAGCTTTTTTTATGCCCAGAAGAGACTTTTTGCTTTTAGTTCTAAGAACAGATATTTATTAGTCCCAGTTTGAAGAAACTGGCCGTGAAACGGACGGAAAGGACACAATGTTACTAAATTAGATTTCTAAACATAGGAAAGGATGGAGAGTTGGATACGTTATGTTATCTGGTAATTCAAGTAAAGTTATCTATCGAAAATAGTACATAGCAATATGTGGTGGTCTGCCGCCGTTTAACAACCACATGTTTGATTTTTTTCTCAAGATTCCCTGCACTTCTTAGCTATTGATATCTGTGTGGCTCTTTACCCGGATGTTAACGAGGAATCTTGAATTTTCATGTTACTTTTCAAGCCCCTCAGCCATCACTATAAATATAGAATTTTTTATTATTAATACTTAGGCGTATACCCTTTGTTTTATATATTACGATGAACGCAGAGAGAGATAAGCAGCAATTACCTTGTTGTTGAAACGGATACTTACACCATACATCATTTTAAATCCCACTCTAAGTTTAAATACTTTAAGATAATACGAGATAAATTTACTTAAAATTATTCACTTAACAATGGACGCATCTGCTGGAAAATGCCATATGGCATGACAAAAGACGCATGCGCAATTTAATAGCATCCTAGTCCAAAAGCATCGGCTGCCTTTGAATACGAATAAGCCCGTATAGAAAAAACGCATATTGTCATTCGATAATCCTTTACGTACTTTAGAGATGTCACCGTCAGAGCTCAGCTTTCGTCTAGCCAACAGTATTGGGTTTGCGTAACTCAATACATACGTAATCGAGATCTATTCAATAGGAAATATAATCTTAATGTGTTATACATAAGAACTACTTTAACTTGCGTTCAAAATGCACAACCACAGACCACAAACAACGGTACAAAAACAGGACCAGATAATGTCCCATCCCTTAATCACATGCACCGTTGCTCCTCCAAAAATGTTTGGTAGTCCAATATACACACATTGTGAATCAAAGTTTATTTTTGTTGATAAGCCCGTTTGTGCATTAACAACAGGCTTGCAGCATATTCTCCAGTCCAATTTGTATTCAAAATGTTAAAAGATCGTTCGGTTGTAAGCGTTCAAATGTCGTGTTCTAAATCTGAACCAATTCGAAGAATGTTGTTTGGTGCGAGCTTCTTAATGGCAATAGATTTTTGGTACTGTTAATTTCAGTGAGAATTCCGTGACTCCGTGCACTTTTTAGTGTCGTTAATTCAATCTGGAACTTGGTAAAGAATGTGAACAGTGTCGGGCATGAGAAATTTTGGAGCGCAGTAAATAGCTCCACTGAGAGACCGTCATTATGGTGAGGTCATTCTGAGTTTCCCAACATTAAGACTTGGATGTCACAGTATCCTTCCGATAATAAATTTCACGAGCGTTCTCTATGAGAGCCATTAAAACAAAAACATTCGTAACATTTCATAATTACGCTTCAGATGGATTTCACAAGCAAAATTAGTTAGTGAGTAGTATAGTTTCAGTCGTAGCTTTAATTACAAACGCGTGTCTTCTGGGCCCCTACTTGCTCTATTTCGAGGACGCTGTAGGTCGGCGGTAATGTCAGTAGGGGGTAACGCTAATGCCTGTATTGAAGAAAACTACACACAAAAGTCATACCTACTGCTTCTATTAAAACAAAAGACTATACAATATCCATCATGCCCTATTACTGGAGCCGTCACAAATGGTCTGGTCTCCATAAGCACCTCACGTGTATATAAGCAATTCAAGATACCTTAAAGTACCTATTGAGCGTAGGCATTTGTTTATGTAGTTGAACTTGAGAAACGGAATAGGGTATTACCAAAATGTCTATCCCCAAGGTATAAGGATCGGCTAACCCGGAGAGCACGGTAACCAGTACCAAGTGCCAATAATTGACTATCAAACTTGATATATAGCTTTCTTGGCGGTTTGACGGCGATAGTTGGATGAGTTATTGTCGGGCCCACTCCATAGGGAATGTGGGCCATTTTGTTAACAGCGTGAACTGAGAATCGGTTATATACTTATTAGACACTAAAATGGCCATTTAATTTTAAGCGTCTAAGATCTTTTTTAATAATACCCGAGCGAAGTTGATTGAAGATATGGGTATTTGCTTCGGTTTTTAGAAATAAGTTGAGTTTTTGAATATTGTTTCGGTTAACTATTTCAATTGACATAGGTACATTTATGGTTTCCATTTAATATATTGTAAACCTCAAATTCACGTTCATTGTTGTATCCCAATTCTATTCTAGTACGATTGGAAACAAGTGAAATTGAGAAGCCACACCTTTCATATTTGTCGCTAATTGTTAAAGTTCTAATCACAAATTATATACTTAGGTAAGGCATAGAAACTGCGTTATAAAAGGGGTTTTTCATTAAATATTTAAAAATCTCCTTTAATTTACAATGAGCGTGCACTGCTTAAGCCAGGTGTTATGAAATTTTAATCAAAGTTCGCAATCCCCTGCGTATTGGCACGGATACGGTTTAATGGGATCCACAGCTATAACGTCAAACATTTGCATCGCTAGCTTGTTTTGGTTTGATCAGAAAAGTTTCCATAAGATACCTAATACAAAATTGTGGTTAAAATTTATCTTTTGTTTCGCTGCGTGTTTCATTGCAGTGTGCACTGTATCACTGTAAGCAGTTTATAAGATCAGTGACATACCTATTTGTTGTGTAAATAATATTTTGATTGAAAATTAATTATATTTATGAATCAATAGAGCTCGTCTGTACATTTTATTATAACATTTTACAACAATCGATGTATGTTAAAACTACATTAGTTAGTAAAAGTCATTGCTACTTTAACATAAGATCTGCATGCAACTCTGGGACTTTTTTATCTTGAAAGAAGTGTCCATGAATCTCTACTAGTGAATATGGCTTTATATTTAGAAGCTTGATAAAATTTTAGACAAGATATAGACGGTTGATTATCGATATTGTTGTGTATGACTTAGAAATTTCAGGATCGTACAAAGTGGAGGTGTTTTTCGGTAACCGTCAATATTATCTATACATCTATACATACAAATGAATAAAATTTGAGTCTCTGTTTGTAATATAAAAAAAACGCGTTTTACTAAATGCATATGAATATACAAAAACACGGTACATATACAAAAATATCACTTTTGTATCTCTCTGTCTATCTGTCTGTCCGTCTATTTGTCCGTCTGTTTGTTCCGGGTAATCTCTGAAACGGCTGGACCGATTTTAACGGGACTGGCTGACTTTCACTGGCAGATATCAAATCAAATCAAATCAAAATCTTTTTATTTCACATAGGCCCAGGTGGGCACTTATAAAACGTCGAAAAAAGAGCACGGTTCGGGTTGGTCGCTTCCATGGAGAAGAACCGGCAAGAAACTCCATGGTTACTCTTTTCAAATCATTAGGCATATACAACAATAATATTTTTTCGTTACAGCAATAGTACCCAAGTATGGGAGAACAACGTAGGCCCGACAATAGGTCGCTGCTTACTATACAAAGCATACATAAAACAAGATAATTATAACAATGTTAGCAAGATCTAAGAATCTGCAAAGCCTACAATGTTCTCACATTCACAAATTAGACAAATTAAACAAGTGACACAAATATTGTCATCAGTACTGTAACTAATTCTGGTCAAGATATTGAATAAATTAAAATAAAAAAAAGTAAAATTATTATTGTAAAAAAAACCCCGAAATGAGAAAAGAAAAGATTCAGAATAGTTAGAGACATCCACAAATTTGTGCCGTTTATGAGCTACCAAGGAAGCCGCATGCGCAGAAGGAACTAGAGCCAGATAGCTGATGTTAAAAGGAATAACTTAGACTATTTTTATTTTGGAAACTGGACAATATTTTTGATGTTAATATCGACGCGAAGGAAGTCGCGGGTACAGCTAGTATAACATAGAAATATACACTACAACAATTATCATTTGGTCTAACATTATCGACCCCCATAAAGTCTAATTTAAACCGGCGTTTATATTCCAGTACAGATAATGATCTGAAAGCCATCTTGGAACACAAAAATAAAGGAATGTTGATCTTCAGTCGCGGTGTTGACGTTTCGTTGATCATTAGAACTAATGGAGAACTAAAAAACTCCAGTCGACAAAACTTCATTAATTTAACTTTGTCATACACGTCTATTTTGTTAAATTTACATCAGTCTAATGACGGTTTCCGGTAACAAATCATTGCAATATTAAATCCCCTTGGTAACTTATTAAGGAACTTGGTGAAGTATTAATGAGTTAGTTAGCACCAATAAATAAACGTTAGGAATCATTATAACAACGGTGTTATAGTGCGTTAATATTTAGTAGAATACCATAAACGACTATTTTAGATTGCCAGGTGTGTGGTCCACCATATACAACTATAATTATTTTAAGGATTAATATATTTAAAATGTCAATTAGTGTAATCGAAGGCTTTTTTTAAAGAGCAAAGAATTTTGTTTTTCCAACTTAGCAAAATTCATCATCTATCGTTATTCGATTAAAATGTTTATAAATTAATCATTTAAAATTTGGACAGCAAAACAATTTTGCTTTGTGGTCGGAAAAAAGACAAGGTATAGGCGTGAACATAATCATGAAAACACCTTAAGCAATTTCCAAAAACAATTATTAATTGAGCAATTAATATCTGGAGATAACAAATACTTGAAAAACTCTTAACAATTTAAGATTACACCATCTTGACCTTATAAGAACTTGTCATCCCAACCTTGCATTAATACCATGTTATATATAAATATCATCACCCCGAATCTCCTTGGATTGTTTGGTCGATTTTATCTAGGATGTATTTTGTCTAGAATTTGTAATCTTATAGACACCATATTGGCAACCTTAGGTCATGCTTTGAACATGCATAGTTCAATACATGTATGAAAAGGTCTATGAATTTCTTAGGTATCTGTTCAATCGAGCCTTATAAGATGTCCGAATACTGAAAACATTATCGATCATAAACTTTCACCACATTTCCAAAATAATCATCGTTTCTACCTTATTATGCAGCGTTAAAATATTTACCGACAAAATCAGATTATTAGCACCTAGTAATTCAAAGTGTCAAGTAAACTTAGATGGGATCATAAATAAAAAAAAACACGACTTGTGCCCGAGGTCAAATTTAATTATCATGTATACGACGAGCATACGTTATCCGTAAGCTTGTTGTACATAGCGCCCACTCAAACGTATAAATCAAGTATCAAACCTAACCGTTGCTCGGCCATATTTCAGTGGGCAACTTAAACAATAGTTAAAATAATGGTGTCGATATTCAAGTATAATTATTTAGGATCGTTTTAAATAAATCAATGAATAAATTAGAGGCTGCTATTACGCTTGATTTAGGTGGCAGCTCATCTGTTACAAACAAATTGCGTTTAACTCTAATCAGTAGAATATTTATTTTGGTTAAAGTCAAATTTATCTAAGCGAATGTTTTAATGACTCGTTAGAATAACATTTTACAAAATTAAGGTATGTATACACCAAAATTATATCACTGGATTCTCTCACGGACTTTAAAATCTCATATGTCTGAACTATATTTTCACCATCTTACCTTCGGGCATGGTCTCCAATCGGGTAGAGTTGTTATTACACTAAATTTTGTCGGTAATTTAAGAGTGCCACCGTAATGGATGACGAGTATGTCGTCGTCCCTTAACTTAGAAAACTTCTTCGACTTCATAGATATATATATTGTTTTTTTTGTTGGAGTTTTCTTTCAGAGTAAACCTCGTTCGCATTTTAATTCAGAACAAGTCAGTGAATTTAGCTCCCAGGGGCTTTTGTCTGATATTTCAAGTAACCATTAAAGTATTTACGTGGGTTCGTAGTTATGATGGACAGTCGATTTTCAACAGCACATTCCTAAACAGTAATTCGCTAGTTAACAATCGCTTCCTGGTACCATAAATCTTAGCTGAAGTTAAATATTCATATGTAAGTGTATAATATTTCATTAAAATTGCAGAAATTTTGGAAGAAAAAATATCGACCACTGCCGTAGCTGTTTCAAGATAAACTTTGTTGATCATTTTTGTTTCCTTTTTCGTTCTTTTTTTAAAGTTTATCGTTCCTCTTGGTTAACAGTGACGATTACAATTCTGGCATTAATTCCAACAGAATTTTTAAATTGAGGTCACCGAGGGCTCGTTTTACTCCACGATTACAATGGAAGCGTAAAAGTATTGTACAATTTAAAAATTTACTGTGAAAATTCGTTGCTTATTTTTTACGCGTGCCTCATCATAACAATTTGTGATTCTTTTAATGCTAGCAATTCATTAATAGAAACAATCTTGTCTTTTGCCGGCTTTAGGTCGAGAAGATTCGTTTAATTTAATGGAAAACGTAATTGGTTGTACAGACTCTCTGCTGCACACACCCTTCTTAAAGAGCTTCCAACATTCCTGCAATTTACTGCAGTAATTCAGTATATGTGTTGTTACCAAAGTAATATTAACTTGCATAAAACAACTTCATCAATAAGATATTCAGTCAGGCAAGTTTGAGGTGTTGGCACCAATAGCCATTTGAGAGAACATATTAAGCCTTATTGGCCTGACGGGTGCCAAACGTTCAGAAATGATCATCAAAACGTCTGCCAAAGATGACTTTGAAATCCCAATCAATTTTAATGTACGGAGGCATTCGTCCAACTGTGAAATGTACGCAAGTGCTTGAATAACTGCTTGCATTACATACTTACTAACATATATTCACGGCTGTATATAAACGTTTTGATTGTTGGCAAAAGTGTAATAATGACACTCACTTTTAGCCGCGAGTGTGGATGAAAGTGTTGGAAGGGGTAGACGTAGGCGGACGTTTCTAGACCAAATTAGGGACGTCTTGAAAAAAGGCCAGGTCAAGAGTACCTTAAACCGAAGAGCATGTATGAAGAGAATAATGAAAGTGGACGAAGCGAAAGAAGTATGTAAGGATCGTAGCAAGTGGAAAGAAGTGGTCTCTGCCTACCCCTACGGGAAAGAGGCTTGATTATATGTATGTATGTACTTTTAGCCGGCAATACATTTAAATGCTAACTTGCAATATCTTGGTCAAATCAGACTTTATCTTTCATTGATATGTATATCTCACGCTTTTAACAAACTTCACCAAAGTAAGCAACTGTTCAAACGTCCTCTTCTTGCCAGTGATATATTATTCAGGAGCAGTGATAACCTAACATTTGACTCACGATACAAATATATCAACCCGGCAAATACATGGAAACCATAATATATACAACAATGTTTTCAAGAAGAAAATATAAAACAGATGGTCAGAACTCTAATTGAAATCCATCGCCCCATTTGAAAAGTAATAATAGATAAACATTGTTTCGATCTCCTACTTCGATGGGGATTTAATCTGATTGATATTCAAAGGACCTCCAAGAAGGCTTTCTCAAATCAACTTCGATTGCGACAGACGTTTCGCGTTTCATAGTTAATTAAATCTGGTTATACATTGTGCTGGGCTTACGCCTAGAGGCGCCCAACAAGTAATGCAAAATGAAAATGTTGTAAAGATTTCATAAAATATTGGCTGATTTAATTTTCAAGCCTCGTTTTCAATGTTCCGATTATACTTGTGGTAGCCTACTATTGATTTTTTGGATATTATTTTATCGAAATATGCTGCAATAAGATTTTGTCAATGAGGTTTTATCTAACAATTCTTAATGATTAGATTCTTTTTTACATCAATGAATTTTATAGAAATCTTGGAAGTAGGGCAGTATCTAATCGCCGAAGAAGACAGTAGTTTTCCTCACCCCTTCCCACTAGGGTCCCCGAAGGGGTAAGCAGAGGTGTAAATGTGATACCAACACGACAGCCAACATGACAGATAGCGAGTCTGTAGCCGTTATACAAGCACGACTATACATACGCCTTGGAATTTCTTCTCAGACGCATACAGGTTTCCTCTCGATGTTTTCCTTCACCGTAAAGCTGGTGTGACTAATCACTGTACTTCAATTCAGAAAAACTATTGTTACAGTCAGGATTCGAACTTGCAACTCAGCCACCACAGATTCTTTAAAGTGTATTTAATTCCAATAATAATAATAAAATCGTTTTGGGATAATAGAACAAATCTCTCATGAGGCATTTAAGCCTAAGAAGGTAGTAAGTCAATTCAAAACACCATCAAATTAGAACACCAGACGAGTCCTAATTAACATTGTCTTACTGCGAGCTCGTAAATACCGTTAATCAGGCTAATGGGATTTATTTGTTGGTCACATTCACCGATTTATTGTCGAAGATATAAAGCGAAATTTATTTCAGTGCTTTGAAATTTCTTTCTTTTCTCGTCGTTAGCAAGAACAAAAGTTCTGCACATTAGTTTATTTTGTCAGCGTAATTTGCCTTTAGAATTTTAGTAAAGCGATTCTGCGAACCTTTTCTGTTTGTTAATAATGCGAACCTAATAGATATTAGATATTTTTTACATTTGCTATACAAAATCTTTCAATTAACAACTGATAGTGACTTCAGCTTGTTATTACTTCTCCTTCCGCAGTTGCCGAGTAAATAGTAAGTTTCGTTAGTATACATCAAAATCTAAATAAAATCAAAATCTTTTATTCAACGTAAGGGACATAGGGAAAACTTATTGAACGTCACATACTAAATAAAAAACAAAGATTACAACCGTTTCCAAGAAACAAAAATTAACTCTACGAGAAGTACATGGCCATCATTAAAATAGTCTAATGTTGTATAATAGTTTAACGTAGCTTCTGGAATACATTTACGTTTACTGACGGCTTTAAACTCTTCAAACGAATTACCAAAAATGATCAGCGAATTTTCTGAACTTGGCATAAAACAAATTATACATACACCATACTACTTTACGGTAAGAAACACCGCAAAGAATATCCCAACAACCCTTAAAATGGTTTCAAAGGCATATGCGAAGTTGCAGAGAAAGATACTAATATCTCCGGCAAAATATGTCTATTATAACGCGTCTGCGCCATGCAGTGAGGTCTGTACATATATGTTATGTATACATTAGCAACTAATATTCGTATAGTAAATAAATAAGTACCCAATAAATAATTTAGTGTAGAGCGAAAGTTATCAGCTTTTGCCCTTCAAGAGCAAATTAGTTTCTGAGAACAGCGCCTGTCGTACTTTACTCGGCTCCCTTCCCAACAATCCTCGGGTATAAACGAAAGTTCGGGCACCAATATTAATATTTATCGTTTTTGTATACACGATATACTTTCTTTACCAAGTATAAATAGGCCTTTATTTTATGTTGGCCACCCGTCAAAAAGAATAACAAAAACAGGGAGTTTTATGAGGCACGCTTGTCGATATAGGCGCCATTTGAACAGTTTACGGTATTATTATAGCTAGTAACCGTAGTCTGCTTACTCCTGCATCCATTTTAGTTAATGTTGTTAATATTAATAAAAGCTGTGATATTGCTTTATTATTATGTGGCACTTTTGATAATGCGCGTTTAAGCACGATTTAGTACATTTTCGCATCCATTACGCGTCCTCTTTGATAATTTTACGACAAAAATTATGTTAAACGTCGATTCATTGCAAAATAAAAGCAATTTACAAAGCAAAAAGCTTCATATTTTCGAACATCTAATGGCAGGACGTTATCAAAAAGCCATTTTTATTTGAATAAAATTCACTGGAATTATTTAGGAAAGTGTCAGAGAACTTATCTTTTTACGCACAATTTTATGTGCTCTTCGCTAAATTATTATCGGGAAATAGTTAGTTGAACGTCGATTCTCTGTTATCGTCAAGAAGGTAGGTAGGTATAAAGAGTAATTTCGAAGAATTATGATAGCCACTTCTTCGTAGTTTTGTGTGGAAGAAAAATAAACAAAAAAATAACTTTGACGAGAAACGCCGCACATAGCTAGATTTATTGCCGCATTATTTCGACAAAGTTTACGAGTTTACGTAATCTCTACGGTGGAATTTGTGACGATGTTTGGATGACAAAACTTTCGCTCTAAAAATTTCCTGTAAACATACAACCGTCTTGTCACATACATACATTGTCAAAAGCAAACAGCAAATAGGAATCCGAACTACCGCTTCTTGTAAATATTGGCATAGCTTCTTCATCTCAACGAATTGCGTCGCAACTCACACAAAATCGTTAGGGCAATTTGTTTAAATTACTTTCTTATGGTAATGAGCCTCGTGTTGCGAATATATTCTTGAAGAAAAGAACGCAACGGCTTGTGGGCGTTTTGAGTTCGATAACACAGCGCCGCCAGTACATGTTATGGATGTGGGATCTTAGCGGAAAAACACGATACGCTCGCTATTAAATAGTTACGTAGTAAGTAATCACCTTGGCTTTGTAAATAAATAAGCGTATAGGCTCGGTCCATGTTATATCAGATGAAGGCTACTTCGAAAAGCTGTGTATAAAGCGCACGATAGCAATGTAGGTGCAGCGTAAGTTCTACACTGTGTTAAAAGATAGCAAATAAGAGAGACGTTGCGTACGAGCTTTGTAAGCAAACATTGTTTTCTTATCTTAACCGCATAGCTTAACCGCCTGCGTATATTTTAAAGCCTAGACGGGACACTTAAACATTCGAAATTTATATTCACAGGGACCAAGTTTCAAACCAAAGATTTATCTTCTGTTACTTCTGCAGATACCGACTTCGGAGTTGTTAAAGGTCAAACACGGAGTGGATTATAAAGTAGGTACCTACTCCGTGATTGAGTTTTGAAAGTCTGTTTCTAAGATAACAAAATTCTCTCGATGTGATAACTTTTCGATTGAAGTGTTTAAAATAAAATTGGTTTCATAGTAGATTATTATGTTTACAATTATTGATTGCCAATATTCAATTATAGCCAAATTATAATTATGAGCAAATAATTATTTTCGATGATAAAAAATCTCACTCAAACCTTTTGAAATCAAAATCAGGATGTTTTCAAAGGGATGGTCAATGGAGTACCTTCGCGGTTACGAATTTTCACGATACTTTTCAGACACGTATTTCTTCATCATAATGTCCGTAGTGTCAAAATCACTGTAGGTAAGTAGAATAGGCAAAGTTAGGTTAGATCGACACTTCGAAATACAAGGGACGAAGTTAAGCCCCCCTGGTAAACAGACAAAGTGCAGGACAGCACTGCTGCGTTCCCCAGGAGATCCCAGAGCCCTCCTATATTTACAAAGTACGGCCGCCGGGGGGTTTAAGCGAGTAAAAATCTCACATTCTTCCTCCCTTCCTAGGACAGACGCACCTACAGAAGCTTTCCCGCTCGCAAAAAACATTTTTGATCGGCACCTACAGCTGGTTTTCATACTGCTTTTGAGTACCTACTTAAATGTAAGAACCAGTGGCCCCCATATAGGTGCTGTATGAAGTACTGTAATTTCATTCGTTAATACTCTGCTTTACGAAGCCAAAGAGGCCTGGTAAGTCTAGAGTGGTTCTATTCTCTCTGCCTACCTCACGAGGGCGTTATTCTTATAAATAAAACTATTATTCAGCAAAAAGAATTGCTTTCAGAAATATTGTATTGTTTTCCCTGTCAATAGGGCTCAAAACGAGTTTGGTATAAACTCGTCTAAGCGTTGAACATGGCTCATTGTGTTCAATTGATTAAGATTGCGTTTGGCCTGGAGCGAAAGGGGAGCCAAGTACCCAGCATGTTG
>JACCPG010008953.1:0-24346 GCA_016069955.1 Drepana arcuata
GAACAATGAGAAGCTGATGGGACTCAAGTCCATAATAGAGAAGCAGACCACGACAATCGAGAGAGCCACGTACGCGAGCGTAACAGCTGGAGGCCAAAATAAGCCTGCTCCAGTACAGGCTACGCTGCACTCCGTCGCCGTGACATCGAAGGACGAGACAGAAACGGGAGATCAAGTTCTGGCACAGGTCAGAGAAGCGATAGATGCCACAGACGGATGGGTGAAGGTAGACCGCGTGCGCAAAGCGAAAGACCGAAAAATCATATTGGGATGTGGCTCTATTGAAGAAAGAAATAAGCTGAAAGAACGCCTCGCCAAGGCCGGCGAAAAACTTGTTGTGGCGGACATGAAAAACCAGGACCCACTTGTAATGCTAAAGGAGGTGATGAGCTTCCTAAAAGATGAAGAAATCATCAAAGCTCTCACCCAACAGAATAAGAGTGTGTTCGAAGGCATCAAACAAGAAGACATACGGATGGAAGTACGTTTCCGACGCAGGGCCAGAAACCCTCTCACCAACCACGTAGTGATGAAAGTGTCCCCGGCAGTATGGAATAGACTGACCACTGCAGGAATCGTACAAGTGGATATAAATAGGATCCAAGTAGTAGACCACTCACCTCTGGTGCAATGCTCTCAGTGCCTAGGATACGGCCACGGAAAACGCCACTGTAAGGAGCCGGTAACCAAATGCAGCCACTGCGGAGGTGCCCATATGAGGACAGAATGCGCCAACTGGCTCGCTAAAACGCCTCCCACATGCTGTAATTGCAGCGGAGCAAAAGCGGACAAGACGGACCACAGCGCCTTTAGCACCGACTGCCCAATAAGACGCAAGTGGGATGCGTTGGCCCGGGCCAAAACAGCATATTGCTAAGGGCACCCCCGGAGATCTCACCAGCAACAAAAAGCCACTCAGGATAGCCCAGGCCAACCTACAACGCAAGAACCTGGCTACTTGCGAGCTTATGCTCGAAGCAGCCAGGCAAAAACTCGACATTGCGTTGCTCCAGGAACCCTACGTGGGGGCGGCTCGAAGCCTAAAACAACACAGAGGCACTAGGATCTTCCAGAACTCCAACAATGGACAGGGCACTGTCAAAGCAGCAATAGCTGTATTTAACCCAGAAGTCGACGTCATACAGTGCCCAAAACTCACCACCGATAACATCGCGGTGGTGAGGATCCAAACGAGCTCCTGGAAGATCGTAGTAATAAGCTACTACTTCGAGCCGGACCTACCAATCGGGCCATACCTGGAGCACCTTGAAAAAATTGTCGCAGAAATGGGGCCTGGAGCTATTCTGATCGGAGGCGACTCCAATGCAAAAAGCACATGGTGGGGAAGTGCGACGGTCGACTCCAGGGGAGAAGAAATGGCCGGAGCACTGGAGGACATGGGCCTGCAAGTACTCAATGAAGGCGATATGCCGACATTTGACGTGGTTCGGGGAGGCCGACGCCTCACCAGCCACGTCGATGTAACGGCGTGCGCGGCGTAGGAGTGGGCGTTAATTCAACGAACGGCTTTTTTCAACTGTTAATCTAATGTTAGCGAATTAACTGCTTTTTGTTTACCGCAAAACCCGTTAAATCTATCAACTGTTTCATTCAACGATTTTGGCAAAACGCATATTATTAACTCAACGAATAGGTATTCAAAAGTGCTTACGCAAAACCAGCTAAAATTAACTGTTTCTTCTGCGTTGAAAGAACGACTAGAAACGGAATATGCCGACTAATGCCGAGAGCCGAGTGGACGCGAGGGCGCCTATGCGAGCGAGCGAGATGCCGCTACCTTAAAATTGTACAAGCGAGAGTGAGAGAGATCTATGTTTCTAAGTTCACTTGCTCCATGGCTCGCGCCGCTCTGTCTTGCCAAAACGAACAGGTTTTAGCTTGTAAACATTACAATCAAAACAAATTAGTTTGTTTGAGTGACAGGTTGAAAGTCAACGCTTTTTTATTTGTTAAGTGAAAGTTTAAGTTGTAGATTTCGTTTCGTAGTTAATTATTGGTTTCTAGTTTGACGTTGTTATATAGTTTTAGTATTGTTAAGTGTACAGTGTACCTAAATAAATTAATAAATAATTGTTTTAAGTAGGTAAAATGGATACCTAATTCATTTGCAAAATGTCAGCAGCGGCACGTAAAAATTCAAGTATTTTGTGGCGTCATTATGAAAAGGACAGTGATAGTTGGAAAGCTGTATGTAATATTTGTAGGGAAAAAATAAGTTACAAGACAACAATTTCTAATTTAAGAAGCCATTTAAAAAGAAAACACATTTCCACTTTTACGTCTCTTGTATCCGAGGAAAAAGGAGTGTCGGAATCAACTAGAGCTGTCGAAAATGAAGGTGAGCCTGATACATGTTCCGTCCTGCCAAGTACTAGTTCCGTCCTGCCAAGTACTAGTTCCAGCCAATCTCATTTACCACCTGCTCCAAAGCGTCAAAGGGCTTTGGACATGGACACATATGTACATAAAAAAATAAGCTTGGAACAGAAAAAAAAAATTGATCGCGACTTACTTGATCTATGTATTGATGGATTTCATCCCTTTTCATTGGTAGAAGAACGCTCTTTTATAAAATACTCACGATGGATACCAGGATATAAATTGCCGACAAGAAAAACTTTGTCAAATTCTTTGTTACAAGAGACTTACACGCAGACTGAACATATTGTTAAAAAACAAGTTGCTGAAGAAGTACAGACTATGTGCATAACTACCGATTTATGGACGTCACGAGTGACGGAAAGCTACATTGCTGTGACAGGTCATTACATAACTAAAGACCTAGAATTTAAAACGGTATTATTGGGATGCTGCCATTTTTCTGGTAACCACACTGCAATTAATGTTGCTGATGAAATTAGTACATTAATTGATAATTGGGGACTTAAAGACAGAGTAAATTTCGCGGTCAGTGACAATGCGTCAAATGTTGTCAAAGCAATAAAAGAGGGCTTAGGGTGGAAGCACTTTGGTTGTTTCGCACATACCCTTAATTTAATAGTTAATGATGCGCTAGTACTGGTAGAGGGACTTATTGAAAAGGTTAAAACAATTGTTGCACACTACAAAAGAAGTACTGTTTCTTCAGAGAGACTGTCAAAGTATCAAGCGCAACAACAACTAACACCAAAGCATTTAATACAAGATGTGGAAACAAGGTGGAATTCCACTTTTTATATGTTACGAAGATTTATAGAATTGCAGGAGGCGGTACGTTCGACGCTAGCGTTAGTTAATAAAAACCTGCCAGTAATCACCAATGATGAATGGTCTACCTTATCACAGCTTTGTCAGATTTTACGACCGTTTGAAGAAGTAACAAGCATGATGAGCGCACAAAATTATCTAACAGGAAGCTACGTCATTGTTATGACGCGATGTCTTATTGAATCCTGTAACAAAATATTGGCAAAACCTGATTTGTCGAGCGACGTGTTTGATGTAGCCCTATTATTAAAATCAGGCCTTGTCGAAAGATTCAAGAATATTGAACAAAGTGGAACTTTGTCAATAGCCACATTTATGGACCCCCGATTTAAAATTCAAGCTTTTTCCGATCGGAATGAAGCCTTCAGAACGAAGGAGAAAGTTAGAAACCTTGTGGCAGGAATCATTTCCAAAAAAGATACTTATACTGCACAAACCATTCCGGAATCCAATACTAGTGAGAAAGATGAATTAAGTCCTTGGGAGATATTCGATTCGATAGTAAGCCAAGGTCAGAGTCAAGGTACACCAGTCTCTGCGGCTATAAAAGAAGTTGATTTGTATTTGTCCGACGAATTACTTCCGAGAAAAAACATAACAGGCGCATGGAACTGTCCCCTGGAGTGGTGGAAACATCATCAATACGTGTACCCAAATTTAGTACAAATATTTATTAAGTACTGTAACAGCGTCGCGACATCAGTACCATGCGAGCGAATGTTCTCGAAAACTGGTCTGATTATAAATCAGCGCCGGACACGATTAACGACTAGTAAAGTCGAAAAATTGATGTACTTAAATGTAAATATGAACCCTAATAGGTTTAAATAAATCGAAGATTGTGTAAATATTGTAAAAAAAATAACAAAAAAATAACAAAAAAATTAACAAAAAAAAATATATAAAAAATTAAGATGATTATGTATATAAAAAATTAAAATGATTATGTACATAAAATGAAATAAACTTTTAAATACGCCTGGTATATCCTTTTCTCGCCAGCCAGTCCTAAGCCTGGAAAAGTATGAAGGGAAGTTTATTTCATTTAAATGTCGACTTTTGATCATTATTTAAAATTGACTGGTCACTCAAACAAGCTAACTTTAAGACACGAAAACGTCGTTTTGGTTTTAGCAGGCCGCAACGTTTCGTCTATTAATTAACTGCTACGTTGGTACAATACAAATCTGTTACATCAATGAAAACCTGTTAATAATGTTAACGGCTTTTTTAACAGGTTAACAGGATGAAATTAACGGCTTCGTTGCGTTAACCCAAAAGTCGTTAACGACCCACCACTAGCGCGGCGGACTTGCTCGACCTGGTGGTCAACTGGAGGGTGACAGAGGGCATGACGAGTTCGGACCACAATGGGATAACATTCGACATCCTGCTCGACAGAGCAAAAGGCACAGGAATACAGAGAACCACAAGAAAATATAACACCAAAAAAGCCGACTGGACCCAGTTCCACGAGAAACTGGGCCAACTCAAATCAGAAAATAACTTAACCACAGATAGAATAAACCAAATAGACAACGCTACAGACCTGGAAATAATTATTGAAAAATACTCCGAATTAGTTACTCAAACTTGTGATCTCTGTATTCCTAAAAAGAAGCCAAATGAAAAAATCAGCGTACCATGGTGGTCCGACGAGTTAACAGCCCTGAAGAGAGATGTCACTACCAGGAAGCGCAGAGTCCGCTGCGCGGCGCCGTGTAGAAGAGACATTGTGGTAAAAGAGTACCTGCAGGCGAAAGAAAAATATGAAGAAAAGACCAAAAAAGCACAAACTGAAAGTTGGAAGGAGTTCTGCGGGAAGCAGGACAGAGAGGGACTCTGGGAGGGCATCTACAGAGTTATAGGGCGCACCACAAAGAGGCAAGAAGATCTGCCATTGATGAAAGACGGGATAGAATTTACGGAACAAGAATCGGCCAAATTACTAGCAGAGACCTTCTACCCGGAGGACCTAGAAGAAGAGGACAACGCTGACCACAGGCGGACAAGGCAGCAAGCCGACAGGGTGAATGAGAGCGTCCAGGACGAAGAGTTGGACCCACCATTCACAATGCTGGAGCTTAAATCCGCCGTGGAAAGCTTCAATCCCAAGAAGGCCCCCGGGTCAGACGGTCTCACAGCCGATATCTGCGCTCAAATTATCGGAAAAGATCCCGAATTCCATCTCGCCCTATATAACAGGTGCCTCGATCTGTCCTGTTTCCCTAGAAACTGGAAGGAAGCCACAGTGATATTTCTGCGTAAGCCTGGAAAAGAAAACTACAGAGACCCAAAAGCCTATAGGCCAATAGGACTTCTCTCGGTAATGGGTAAAATCCTTGAAAAAATGCTGGTCCGAAGGATGAGGTGGCACATGACTCCCAGGATGAGTACTCGCCAGTACGGCTTCATGCCCCAGAGAAGCACCGAAGACGCCCTCTACGACCTGATGCAACAGATCCGCGGTGGACTCTCTGACAAGAAGCTCATCGCGGTCGTGTCACTGGATATAGAGGGCGCCTTCGACAGCGCCTGGTGGCCGGCCATCAAAATCCGTCTGGCTGAGGAAAAGTGTCCAATTAATATCAGGAGAGTCATGGACAGTTACCTTCGGGACCGATCGGTAAGGGTGAGGTACGCCGGAGAGGAGCACACAAAACGCACCTACAAGGGGTGCGTTCAAGGCTCTATCGGCGGACCCACCCTATGGAACGTGATTCTTGACCCATTACTGAGAGAAATACAACAAAAAGGAGAATACTGCCAGGCTTACGCAGACGATGTGATAATGCTGTTTGCCGGCGACACAGCGATGGAGGTACAGAGACGGGCCAATGCAGCCCTCGAGCATGTGAGGGAGTGGGGCGTCAGAAATAAGTTAAAATTTGCGCCACAAAAGACTAAAGCAATGATAGTCACAAATAAGATGAATTTTGACGAACCACTCCTGAGCATGGGCGGGGTAGGCATTGGCCTGTCGGAAGAAATGAAGAGCCTGGGGCTCTCGATCGACAAAAAGCTGACGTTCAACGCCCATATTGCCAACACCTGCAAGAAGGCGTTGAACATCTACAAGCAACTGTCGAGAGCCGCAAAAGTGAGCTGGGGCCTCCACCCGGACGTGATCCGCATTATATACACGTCCGTGGTGGAGCCAGTGATATTATACGCCTCCAGCGTGTGGTCGCCGGCAAGCCATAAAATAGGTGCAAAGAAGCAACTGGGTGCAGTGCAGAGAGGATTCGCACAAAAACTATGCGGTGCATATCGCACCGTATCATTGAATGCGGCTTTGCTGCTGGCCGGGATACTCCCCCTCGACCTTCGAGTTCAAGAGGCAGCTGCCCTATACGAAGCGAAGAGGGGGGAGTCCCTGGCACTAATGGGAGATAGGGACATTGAAAGACGCACACCCTTCGTCGAAACACCACACCCAGCCGAACAATTAAGCCTCGAATACGAGAGCCTGGTAGACCAAGAAGACATCGTAGAAAAAGTAACGCAGTCGGTGAGGGTCTATACTGACGGCAGCAAAGTAGACGGCAAGGTTGGAGCGGCACTCTCCATATGGAGAGATGGTGCCGAGACCAAAGCCGTCAAACTTAGACTCTCACCGCACTGCACTGTCTACCAGGCGGAGCTCGTAGCAATCTGCAGAGCCACATCTGAGATCTTGAAATATCAAGATAGGAAGTTCGCAATTTTAAGTGACTCGAGGTCGGCGTTGGACGCCATAGTGGGAGGCAGTTCCCCTCACCCCCTGGTAACCGAAGTGCGCCAAAACATTAAGCGCGGCCTCTCTCAAGGGAAGCGGGTCGCCCTATTCTGGGTCAAGGCGCACGCGGGGTTGCAGGGGAATGAAAGGGCCGACTACCTGGCAAAGGAAGCGGCACTTAACTTAAAGACGAAAGCACACTATGACTACTGCCCGGTTTCATTCGTCAAGCGAGAACTCCGCAGAGAATCGCTTGATGAATGGAACCGGAGATACAAAAACGGCACAACAGCGCGACAAACAAAGGCATTCTTCCCTGACGCAGTTGCAGCATACGGGGCAGTCCGAAAGCTCCGCCCGGCGGGCACAGTGACGCAAATGCTAACGGGGCACGGCGGGTTCTCAGAATACCTGCACAGGTTCAAGTGTAAGGACAACCCGTCGTGCACGTGCGAGCCGGGCGTGGAGCAGACTGCCCTCCACATAATAACAAAATGCCCAATGTTTTGTAGAGAGAGAATAGAAGCAGAACAAAAAATAGATATGGAAATCACAGAAAATAACCTACCAAATATATTTAACAATACATACATGCAAGAACAATTTATAGAATACAGCACACCAATTATCAAGCAAATAATAAGTCAAAATAAATAATAGATATACTAAACACATAAGTAAACAAATAACAAAACAAACAAATAAACAAATACATACCAAAGATAGAAAAGAAGAAGATAAATAATAAAAAATCGCAATAACAAAGACTCTGATCATGTCAGAGGAACAAGACGAAAGAAAAAAAAAAAAAAAAAAAAAAAAAAAAACCTAACCTAACCTAACCTAACCTAACCTAACCTAACCTAACCTAACCTAACCTAACCTAACCCACCCTAACCTAACCTAACCTAACCTAACCTAACCTAACCTAACCTAACCTAACCTAACCTAACCTAACCTAACCTAACCTAACCTAACCTAACCTAACCTAACCTAACCCAACCTAACCTAACCTAACCTAACCCAACCTAACCTAACCTAACCTAACCTAACCTAACCTAACCTAACCTAACCTACCCTAACCTAACCTAACCTAACCTAACCTTAACCTAACCTAACCTAACCTAACCTAACCTTAACCTAACCTAACCTAACCTAACCTAACCTAACCTAACCCAACCTAACCTAACCTAAACCTAACCTAACCTAACCTAACCCAACCTAACCTAACCTAACCTAACCTAACCTAACCTAACCTAACTCAACTCTAACCTAACCTAACCTAACCTAACCTAACCTAACCTAACCTAACCTAACCTAACCTTAACCTAACCTAACCCCAACCTAACCTAACCTAACCTAACCTAACCTAACCTAACCTAACTCTAACCTAACCTAACCTAACCTAACCTTAACCTAACCCAACCTAACCTAACCTAACCTAACCTAACCTAACCTAACCTAACTCACCTAACCTAACCTAACCTAACCTAACCTAACCTAACCTAACCTAACCTAACCTAACCTAACCTAACCTAACCTAACCTAACCTAACCTAACCTAACCTAACCTAACCTAACCTAACCTAACCCAACCTAACCTAACCTAACCCAACCTAACCTAACCTAACCTAACCTAACCTAACCTAACCTAACCTAACCTAACCTAACCTAACCTAACCTAACCTAACCTAACCTAACCTAACCTAACCTAACCTAACCTAACCTAACCTAACCTAACCTAACCGAACCTAACCTAACCTAACCTAACCTAACCTAACCTAACCTAACCTAACCTAACCTAACCTAACCTAACCTAACCTAACCTAACCCAACCTAACCTAACCTAACCTAACCTAACCTAACCTAACCTAACCTAACCTAACCTAACCCAACCTAACCTAACCTAACCTAACCTAACCTAACCTAACCTAACCTAACCTAACCTAACCTAACCTAACCTAACCTAACCTAACCTAACCTAACCTAACCTAACCTAACCTAACCTAACCTAACCTAACCCGTCTCTCCAAATCAGGCACCAAACTCAACTTCAAGGAACTCAAAAACCAGGACCCGCAAATAATGCTGAGGGACGTGACATCCGACGTCTCTGACGAAGAAATCGTTAAGGCCCTCAGCAACCAAAACAAAGAAATGTTCGAAGGCCTAAAAAGCGAGGATGTACGAATGTCTGTGCGCTTCAGACGTAAAGCGAAAAACCCCCTGGTCAATCATGTCGCGATGAAGGTGTCCCCGGCGCTGTGGGTCAGACTGACCAATGCGGGGGTCGTACGGGTGGACCTGCAAAGGATCCATGTGTTCGACCACTCGCCCCTAATACAGTGTTCGCAGTGCCTGGGGTACGGTCATGGCAAACAACACTGCAAGGAGAAGACAGTCAAATGCAGCCACTGCGGCGGCGCCCATATGCAGTCAAAGTGCACAGAATTGCTCGCCAATGCACCCCCCAAGTGTTGTAACTGCATCGGAGCAGCAAAAATGGATAAGGCAGACCACAGCGCCTTCAGCTCCGAATGCCCAGTGAGACGAAAGTGGGATGCGTTGGCTCGAGCAAAGACTGCATACTGCTGAGGGCCACCCGAAGACGCAACAAAACACCGCCACCCATTCAAATACAAAAATCTAAACAACAACTTACAATAAACCAAATAAATAAATAACACAACAAAATAACTCAACAAAGTAAAACGACACACACAATAAAACAACAACAAAGAAACAAGATAATAATAATCAAAATGCATATAGAAGAAAACAAAACGAGAAAATAAAACAGTTACACAAATTGATACAGAAAATAATAAAGAGAAATAATAAAACAAAACAGAAAGATAGCAAAACCAATCAACAACAAGAGAACAAATCGAAAACAGTGAACAAATAATAGAGCAAAAATACAACCCAACTTAAAAATTAACCCATAAGCAAGAAATAAAAAGTAAATAATAGCGACAAAAGGAAGAAAGAAAAAACCAAACTCACCATAAAGAAGACAATATAACAAGCAAGAAAACATACAAACTAGTGTCAAACAAATTGAAAAATAACCAAACCCAACATAGTAAATTAAACAATGAAAGAAACATAATAAAAAGTGATTAAAACAATAGAAGTAAAAATACAAACCAAAAATAAATAGTGGAAAATAAATAGTGGAAAATAATAAACCGCAACCAAAGTCTCTGAACTTTAAATATCAGAGGTGAACGCAAACAAATCATCATCAATTCGTAGGGGGACGCCTGTAAACAATCGCAGGGTCCCCCCTCGAATCCATCACTTTCCATTATTTCATCACAAACCCCAGAGTTTCGCCTGTATCAAATCGCAGGGACTCTCTGGGGTTTCATTTCATCACATAAAAAAAAAAAAAAAAAAAAAACCTAACCTAACCTAACCTAACCTAACCTAACCTAACCTAACCTAACCTAACCTAACCTAACCTAACCTAACCTAACCAGTACAGTGAAAATTAAAAGTTGAACCTAACATATTGTGTCGTACCTCTCTAGATAGTGCTCGTTTATTGCAATAGTGTACCTAAAACCGTTTTGTTGTGTTCCCTCCCAATTTCTTATTATCACCTAAAAACTTCAAATTTTGGTATACATTGACTTCAAATTTTTGTTAAAAAATTCATATCTCTAAATTCTTACAGCGATACTTACCAACTGCCTTGTCATCCCCTTCAGGTACCTCCCCTCCGTATTCCACCCAAAAATCAGCGTCGTATCTGAAAAAACAAAAAAGTTATTACAGTTTTTCGTAAATTCAGTGTAGCGAACCGAGGTTACTTGGTAAGTGAATTCGCCCATACAAATTAGTACAGTGAAAATTTAAAGTTGAACCTAACATATTGTGTCGTACCTCTCTAGATAGTGCTCGTTAATTGCAATAGTGTACCTAAAACCGTTTTGTTGTGTTCCCTCCCAATTTCTTATTATCACCTAAAAACTTCAAATTTTGGTATACATTGACTTCAAATTTTTGTTAAAAAATTCATATCTCTAAATTCTTACAGCTATACTTACCAACTGCCTTGTCATCCCCTTCAGGTACCTCCCCTCCGTATTCCACCCAAAAATCAGCGTCGTATCTGAAAAAACAAAAAAGTTATTACAGTTTTTCGTAAATTCAGTGTAGCGAACCGAGGTTACTTGGTAAGTGAATTCGCCCATACAAATTAGTACAGTGAAAATTTAAAGTTGAACCTAACATATTGTGTCGTACCTCTCTAGATAGTGCTCGTTAATTGCAATAGTGTACCTAAAACCGTTTTGCTGTGTTCCCTCCCAATTTCTTATTATCACCTAAAAACTTCAAATTTTGGTATACATTGACTTCAAATTTTTGTTAAAAAATTCATATCTCTAAATTCTTACAGCTATACTTACCAACTGCCTTGTCATCCCCTTCAGGTACCTCCCCTCCGTATTCCACCCAAAAATCAGCGTCGTATCTGAAAAAACAAAAAAGTTATTACAGTTTTTCGTAAATTCAGTGTAGCGAACCGAGGTTACTTGGTAAGTGAATTCGCCCATACAAATTAGTACAGTGAAAATTTAAATTTGAACCTAACATATTGTGTCGTACCTCTCTAGATAGTGCTCGTTAATTGCAATAGTGTACCTAAAACCGTTTTGTTGTGTTCCCTCCCAATTTCTTATTATCACCTAAAAACTTCAAATTTTGGTATACATTGACTTCAAATTTTTGTTAAAGAATTCATATCTCTAAATTCTTACAGCTATACTTACCAACTGCCTTGTCATCCCCTTCAGGTACCTCCCCTCCGTATTCCACCCAAAAATCAGCGTCGTGTCTGAAAAAACAAAAAAGTTATTACAGTTTTTCGTAAATTCAGTGTAGCGAACCGAGGTTACTTGGTAAGTGAATTCGCCCATACAAATTAGTACAGTGAAAATTTAAAGTTGAACCTAACATATTGTGTCGTACCTCTCTAGATAGTGCTAGTTAATTGCAATAGTGTACCTAAAACCGTTTTGTTGTGTTCCCTCCCAATTTCTTATTATCACCTAAAAACTTCAAATTTTGGTATACATTGACTTCAAATTTTTGTTAAAAAATTCATATCTCTAAATTCTTACAGCTATACTTACCAACTGCCTTGTCATCCCCTTCAGGTACCGCCCCTCCGTATTCCACCCAAAAATCAGCGTCGTATCTGAAAAAATCAAAAAGTTATTACAGTTTTCGTAATTCAGTGTAGCGAACCGAGTTACTTAGTAGAAGACGTTCATACATACAAATTGAGTAGTGAAAATTAAAGTTGAACCTAACTATTGTCGTACCTCTCTGGAATGGTGTCGTTAATTTTAATAGTGTGTGCCTAAAACCGTTTTGTTGTGTTCCTCCCAATTTCTTATTATCACCTAAAAACTTCAAATTTTGGTATACATTGACTTCAAATTTTTGTTAAAAAATTCATATCTCTAAATTCTTACAGCTATACTTACCAACTGCCTTGTCATCCCCTTCAGGTACCTCCCCTCCGTATTCCACCCAAAAATCAGCGTCGTATCTGAAAAAACAAAAAAGTTATTACAGTTTTTCGTAAATTCAGTGTAGCGAACCGAGGTTACTTGGTAAGTGAATTCGCCCATACAAATTAGTACAGTGAAAATTAAAAGTTGAACCTAACATATTGTGTCGTACCTCTCTAGATAGTGCTCGTTAATTGCAATAGTGTACCTAAAACCGTTTTGTTGTGTTCCCTCCCAATTTCTTATTATCCACCTAAAAACTTCAAATTTTGGTATACATTGACTTCAAATTTTTGTTAAAAAATTCATATCTCTAAATTCTTACAGCTATACTTACCAACTGCCTTGTCATCCCCTTCAGGTACCTCCCCTCCGTATTCCACCCAAAAATCAGCGTCGTATCTGAAAAAACAAAAAAGTTATTACAGTTTTTCGTAAATTCAGTGTAGCGAACCGAGGTTACTTGGTAAGTGAATTCGCCCATACAAATTAGTACAGTGAAAATTAAAAGTTGAACCTAACATATTGTGTCGTACCTCTCTAGATAGTGCTCGTTAATTGCAATAGTGTACCTAAAACCGTTTTGTTGTGTTCCCTCCCAATTTCTTATTATCACCTAAAAACTTCAAATTTTGGTATACGTTGACTTCAAATTTTTGTTAAAAAATTCATATCTCTAAATTCTTACAGCTATACTTACCAACTGCCTTGTCATCCCCTTCAGGTACCTCCCCTCCGTATTCCACCCAAAAATCAGCGTCGTATCTGAAAAAACAAAAAAGTTATTACAGTTTTTCGTAAATTCAGTGTAGCGAACCGAGGTTACTTGGTAAGTGAATTCGCCCATACAAATTAGTACAGTGAAAATTAAAAGTTGAACCTAACATATTGTGTCGTACCTCTCTAGATAGTGCTCGTTAATTTCAATAGTGTACCTAAAACCGTTTTGTTGTGTTCCCTCCCAATTTCTTATTATCACCTAAAAACTTCAAATTTTGGTATACATTGACTTCAAATTTTTGTTAAAAAATTCATATCTCTAAATTCTTACAGCTATACTTACCAACTGCCTTGTCATCCCCTTCAGGTACCTCCCCTCCGTATTCCACCCAAAAATCAGCGTCGTATCTGAAAAAACAAAAAAGTTATTACAGTTTTTCGTAAATTCAGTGTAGCGAACCGAGGTTACTTGGTAAGTGAATTCGCCCATACAAATTAGTACAGTGAAAATTAAAAGTTGAACCTAACATATTGTGTCGTACCTCTCTAGATAGTGCTCGTTAATTGCAATAGTGTACCTAAAACCGTTTTGTTGTGTTCCCTCCCAATTTCTTATTATCACCTAAAAACTTCAAATTTTGGTATACATTGACTTCAAATTTTTGTTAAAAAATTCATCTCTCTAAATTCTTACAGCTATACTTACCAACTGCCTTGTCATCCCCTTCAGGTACCTCCCCTCCGTATTCCACCCAAAAATCAGCGTCGTATCTGAAAAAACACAAAAGTTATTACAGTTTTTCGTAAATTCAGTGTAGCGAACCGAGGTTACTTGGTAAGTGAATTCGCCCATACAAATTAGTACAGTGAAAATTAAAAGTTGAACCTAACATATTGTGTCGTACCTCTCTAGATAGTGCTCGTTAATTGCAATAGTGTACCTAAAACCGTTTTGTTGTGTTCCCTCCCAATTTCTTATTATCACCTAAAAACTTCAAATTTTGGTATACATTGACTTCAAATTTTTGTTAAAAAATTCATATCTCTAAATTCTTACAGCTATGCTTACCAACTGCCTTGTCATCCCCTTCAGGTACCTCCCCTCCGTATTCCACCCAAAAATCAGCGTCGTATCTGAAAAAACAAAAAAGTTATTACAGTTTTTCGTAAATTCAGTGTAGCGAACCGAGGTTACTTGGTAAGTGAATTCGCCCATACAAATTAGTACAGTGAAAATTTAAAGTTGAACCTAAAATATTGTGTCGTACCTCTCTAGATAGTGCTCGTTAATTGCAATAGTGTACCTAAAACCGTTTTGTTGTGTTCCCTCCCAATTTCTTATTATCACCTAAAAACTTCAAATTTTGGTGTACATTGACTTCAAATTTTTGTTAAAAAATTCATATCTCTAAATTCTTACAGCTATACTTACCAACTGCCTTGTCATCCCCTTCAGGTACCTCCCCTCCGTATTCCACCCAAAAATCAGCGTCGTATCTGAAAAAACAAAAAAGTTATTACAGTTTTTCGTAAATTCAGTGTAGCGAACCGAGGATACTTGGTAAGTGAATTCGCCCATACAAATTAGTACAGTGAAAATTAAAAGTTGAACCTAACATATTGTGTCGTACCTCTCTAGATAGTGCTCGTTAATTGCAATAGTGTACCTAAAACCGTTTTGTTGTGTTCCCTCCCAATTTCTTATTATCACCTAAAAACTTCAAATTTTGGTATACATTGACTTCAAATTTTTGTTAAAAAATTCATATCTCTAAATTCTTACAGCTATACTTACCAACTGCCTTGTCATCCCCTTCAGGTACCTCCCCTCCGTATTCCACCCAAAAATCAGCGTCGTATCTGAAAAAATCAAAAAATTTCAGCATAAAGACCCACCCACCCGCCCTATTTTTCTGTCGGCCAGCTGCATTCTCCCAAATTCCCATTTTTCGGTTAATCGTCAATAACTCAGCCAATTTGCGTCCTAAAAATACAGTTAATACACCCCTAGATTCGTCATTAAATTGCCCTTCTGAACAAGGCATCAGAAAAAATCTACCTCTGCCTACCCTTTTTTGGTAGGCACTTTTCCAAATTTAGCCTGTAAATTTAGCCGTTTTCCGCAGTTTTTGCTCTATTTCTCGCACAACATCGCGATGAGTCGCAGGTCCAGTGGCGTGGATGAGTTCCACGATACTGTCGAGAGCTCTCCACAACCCAATCCCCCTGTAACCAAGGCAAAAGCAAAGGCGGCTCCAAAGAAAAAGAAGCAAACTGCTCCCGTCGTTCTCCGTGGCCCGTCCTTCGACGTCTACGATGCCAACGCCTGCGTCGCGCTGCTTAACCACCTCGCGGACTGCATTACTGTCGCAGTCCAAGAAGGCAAGAGCGTTACGAGCGGAAACAAAAGCCTCATAGTAGCCGCGGCACTCGAAATCAAAGACATCGTAAGCTCTATCCCGGACTTAGTGCGTGCACCACATACACCACCTATGCCACCTACGCCGTCCCCCACTGTCGGACCACCCTCACCACAGAGGAACACAGAAATGGACGTCAAGGTGGAAGTGATCGCGGCCATAAGGAGCGAACTTAACAAAATAAAAAGAGAGACAGAAGAAATCAAAGAAATAGTGAGTGAAATAAATAGTAAACCGCAACTAACAGCCCCCACACACAACACCCAAATGACCTACGCATCGGCCCTAGCCTCCAAGAAAGTCGCACCGCAACCAAACTTCCCTGTCATGGTGGAGTCAAGCAACCCAAATGAGGACGTAATAAACACCGTCAAGACCAGCGTGGACGTCATCAGCCTAGGCGTTGGCGTCAACCAAATAAGGAAAACCAAAAGAGGCAAAGTAATAGTTTCCTGCGATGATGAAAATGGACGCGACACGCTACAGAGGGCGCTGAAAGAGAGAAACGGGCAACTCACGGTCGGCATACCAGCGGTGCGAAACCCGATGCTCAGGCTCATAGGCGTATCCCAGGACATGAGCGATACCATAGTTGAAGAGGCTGTCATAAAACAGAATAACTCGAGATTCGCAAACCTCAAGCCTGAGGAAATCCACTTCAAGGTGCTCCGAAGGTCTAAAGGGAAAAATAACACAGTGTCAAATATAATAGTGCAAGCCAGCCCAGCAGTCTGGCACAATTTAGTCGACTCCCGAATCAGAATCGGATACCAAATCATACCTGTCATAGATCAATCCCCCCTACTACAGTGCTACAATTGCCTCAACTATGGGCACAGAGCCCAAGACTGCAAAAACAGTGTTTGCTGCGGGCACTGTGCCCAATCACACGACTCACGCGAGTGCCCCAATCGCGAAAAAGAGCCCACCTGCTGCAACTGCAAGAAAGCAAATAAAGAGGCAAGCCATGCTGCCTACAGCAATAGGTGTCCTGAGTGGCAGCGGTGGGATCGGTTCGCTCGCGTGGGAATCAATTATATATAAGTCGCACACTACAACTAACAGGCCAAATCTTCCATAACAAAAAACAATAACCCTGACACAAATTACGATACGACAACTACACCACATAGACACAAATTAGAATAAAATATAATAAAAACAACATAAAAACAGACGAACAACAGATAAAATAAATAACAGAATACAAACACAATACAATATATAATATAAAGCATATACAATAACAGTAAAATAATAGTGCATAATAGACAGACATACTAAACGAAAAGTGAAAAACCCACAGCGAAAATCTACAGAAATAACAGTGAAATCAAAAAAGTTAAACAAAACAAACAGTGATATAATAGAGGAAAATAAAAGCGTCAACTAAAACAATAGCAATAAAAAAGATACATAACCAATAAAGAATGAAAATAATAGTGGATAATAAAAAGTAAAACAAGAAATAGAAAACAAACAAAGATGAAAATAATAGTGGATAATAAAAAACAAAACAATAAATAGCAAACAAACAAAGATGAAAATAATAGTGGATAATAAAAATTAAAAAGCAAACAAACAAAGATGAAAATAATAGTGAATAATAAAAATAAAGTAAAACAATAAATAGCAAACAAACAAAGATGAAAATAATAGTGGATAATAAAAAAAATAAAGTAAAACAATAAATAGCAAACAAACAAAGATGAAAATAATAGTGGATAACAAAAAGTAATACAACAAATAGCAAACAACAAAGGCAGAAAATAACAGTGGAAAATAAAACTGCAATAAAAAAGTCTCTGAACTTTAAATATCAGAGGTGAAATGCAAACAAACCATCATCAATTCGTAGGGGGACGCCTGTAAACAATAGCAGGGTCCCCCCTCGAATCCATCACTTTCCATTTTTCATCACAAACCCCAGAGTTTCGCCTGTATCAAATCGCAGGGACTCTCTGGAGTTTCATCACATCACAAAAAAAAAAAAAAAACCTAACCTAACCTAACCTAACCTAACCTAACCTAACCTAACCTAACCTAACCTAACCTAACCTAACCTAACCTAACCTAACCTAACCTAGCCTAACCTAATCTAACCTAACCTAACCTAACCTAACCTAACCTAACCTAACCTAACCTAACCTAACCTAACCTAACCTAACCTAACCTAACCTAACCTAACCTAACCTAACCTAACCTAACCTAACCTAGCCTAACCTAGCCTAACCTAACCTAACCTAACCTAACCTAACCTAACCTAACCTAACCTAACCTAACCTAACCTAACCTAACCTAACCTAACCTAACCTAACCTAACCTAACCTAACCTAACCTAACCTAACCTAACCTAACCTAACCTAAACTAACCTAACCTAACCTAGCCTAACCTAACCTAACCTAACCTAACCTAACCTAACCTAACCTAACCTAACCTAACCTAACCTAACCTAACCTAACCTAACCTAACCTAACCTAACCTAACCTAACCTAACCTAACCTAACCTAACCTAACCTAACCTAAACTAACCTAACCTAAACTAACCTAACCTAACCTAACCTAACCTAACCTAACCTAACCTAACCTAACCTAACCTAACCTAACCTAACCTAACCTAACCTAACCTAACCTAACCTAACCTAACCTAGCCTAACCTAACCTAACCTAACCTAACCTAACCTAACCTAACCTAACCTAACCTAACCCTGAAAAACACAACCACAACCTAACCTAACCCTAACTGTGACATTTCTTCAACTGCCTGAAACTGGCTTTGTTTCTGACTGTTTCTGTTTCAGCTTTTATTCCTTCCTTTCCTTTGACACACAAACTGCTTTATTTTGGCCTAACCTAACCTAACCTAACCTAACCTAACCTAACCTAACCTAACCTAACCTAACCCACGTTGGTTCAATAAAAATTTCAGTTGTTAAATATCTTGTGTCGTACCTCGATCGATTCGTCTCAGTGTCCCCTGTCTTAATAAAAATACATTTTAAACCCCCCAATTGATATACTCGTTAAATTCGTGTTTTTCTTCAAAAATATTCACTTAGAAAATTTTCGTAAAAAATTAAACTAAATATATATACCAAACTGCTTCAAATTGCTTAAAATACCCTTAAATCGTCTCAGTATAGTTGTCCCCGTCCATCCGCATCGAACGGCATCCGTTCCTGTGGAAAATTACAAAATTTCAGCATAAAGACCCACCCTGCCCTATTTTTCTGTCGGCCAGCTGCACGAGTCAAAGTTACCTTTTTCAGTAAATCGGCTATATCTCCTAAAGTATTTGCCGTAAAAATACAAATCGCACACGTGTACACAGCTAAATAAATTCCCCGTCTAACTATATACTTACAAAAAACCTAGCTCCCCGTTTCGATTTTTAAACTCAAATTTTCAAAAAATCTCACTCAAAAACAAGCATTAAACGTCGATTTTCACCGTTTCACGAAGTTTAACCGCCCGTAGCAAGCATGCAGCGCACTCCCACCAAGCCCTCTGCGAATCCCATCCTGGTCCCAGGCCTGGAACCACCTCAGGCGCAGCCAACCAGGCCAGGGGTAGCCGCAGCAAAACGGAACTTGGCTGTGTCAGAGGATTTCATGTTGAGTCTCCAGCAGCCTGAGGAGGCACTCCCCGCGACCCCAAAAAATGCTCTACCTGCTCCGATGGTCCCAACACCCGCTCCAACTACCCCTACACTTATCGAATTTCTCGACAAGATGAGCCAGCAGACACAACCAACCCCGAAGCCTCAAAGCGCACCCCCTCAACCCCCAGCTACACCCACAAATCCCCCACCTGCACCAGCCACGCTTACAGTCACAAAACAAACCATGACTACGCTACCGGGCACATACGAGGAAGTTACAGATATTAAAACCTACATGGCACTCACCCTCAAACTAACAAAGTGCATAACTACAGCGATACATGAGGGGAAAAGCGTAACGGTGGCCAACAAGCGGCTCATAGTGGCAGCCGCTGAAGAGCTGAGCAGAGCCGTTGCCATAGTCCCGACGCTCGTGTCGTCACCCGCCGCCGCCCCAGCACCTGAAAAAGAAGAAAACATGATTAAAAAACTGAAAACCGACATCACAGAAATATTGAAAACGGAGCTCGACAAAATCAAGGATGAAACCAGAGAGATCAAAGAACTGATAAAGACCTCCCAAGAGAGTAGCACCCCCCCACAGACACAGACTAGGCCCACAGCCACGTATATCGGCCCGAAAACGTACGCAGCCGCGCTATCAACGGCCGTTCCGAGAACACCGAAACCCACCTTCCCGGTTCTCATCGAGTCAATAGACCCTCGCCACACGAGTGAAACAATCATGGCGAAAGTCAGGAGCAGCGCGGACGTCATCAAGCTGGGAGTAGGCATCAGCAGCATCCGCGAGACGAAAGGCAGGAAAGTCGTGGTATGCTGCGATGACAAAAGAGGCCAAGAAACCCTGAAAGAAACCCTCAAGCGGAATGACAAGCAACTCACAGTAGGAGAGCCCAAAATGAGGAACCCTATGATAAAGCTGATAGGCGTAGCAAAAGGCCTCAGTGATGAACAACTAGCGACTGCCATCACAAAACAAAATAAAAACATCACAGCCGAGATCACCGAAGGAGAGTGCGAGGTCAAAGTTCTGAGAAGAACTAAGGGACGCAACGCAGACGTAACAAACGTCATCCTTCAAGTCAGCCCGAACCTCTGGAGCGTGCTTGTAGGAGCAAAAGTACGAGTAGGATACCAGATAGTCCCAGCCGTTGACCAGTCCCCAGTAACACAGTGCTATAAATGTCTAGGGTTCGGACACCGCGCGAATGACTGCACCAATGCGGTGGTCTGCGGCTTCTGCGCGCGCGCGCACGACTCGCGAGAATGCCCCAACCGCACTGAGATGCCAGAGTGCTGCAACTGTAAGGCCTCGGGATCTGCCCACACAGCCCACCCAGCATACAGCCAGGAGTGCCCAGAGTGGCAGAAGTGGGACCGGATAGCGCGGCTCGCTGTAAGACAGTGCTAACGTGGATGCGAAGAAAAATAATGCGAACAACACAGATGGACGCAATATCAGAGCAGTACAATGCAACCTCGGGCGAGGGTACGTAGCCACGCACGAGCTGAAACAATACATAACCTCCAACGACTACTCACTCGCTTTCATCTCCGAACCCTACACTGGCAATAGCAACAATCTAAATAGCATACCAGGTTTCGATATTTACCAATTCCCCTCCCAAAACACGCACACCAAAGCATGCATCGCTATAAAACAAGGCCTCGGGGCCACTCTCGGCATCACGAAGTACTCCACTCCAAACCTTGCAATAGTCCAAATAATCCTAGGAAAAAGCAAGGTATTCTTGAGCAGCATATACGTTGAGCCAGGAACCGACGACTACAACACCCTATCGGCATTAGAAATATTCCTGAAAGATAATAGAACTGCTAAGCACCTGATTTGCGGCGACCTAAACGGTTGGAATGAAGCGTGGGGGTCAGCAAGCTCCAATCGCAGGGGCAAGCAGATTATGGATCTCATCACAGGGAATGACCTAGCTCTCTGTAACATAGGAAACGAGGCGACCTTTGTGACGGTAACTCACGGGCAACAAAGAACATCAATCGTAGACATCACCCTTTGCTCTCACAATATGGCCGACCTCATAAAGGACTGGCACGTAAACCATAACATCATACCAACATCCGACCACAACGCAATAGACCTGTCCATCAGACTTAACAAGGCAACATGCAAAAAGAAAAACTCAAACTCCACATTTAAATATAACACAACCAACGCCAACTGGCAAGAGGTATCTACAGCAATAAATCTAGAAATGGCCAAAAACAACCTCAACACCGTAATCCCAGAAACCTTAAATGAAACAGAGATAGACAAATACATTCATCAAATCACCACTGCAATAACAGAAGCATGCGACAAAACAATAGGCAGGAAAAAATACCACTACAGAGCCCCGTGGTGGAACGAAGAACTGGAAGCGCTGAAAAAGAATACAATCAGAATCCACCATAGAGTACAGGACCTCAAAAAGGGTAAAAAGGATCTGACGAACATCCTAAAGGAACAAGCAGAAATCAGGCAACAGTACGCACAAGCAATCCGAAGAACCTCCACTGATACCTTCCGAGAGTTCTGTAAGAAACAAGGAAAGGAAGACGTGTGGTCACTTACGAACAGGTTACTCAAAGAAAAGTCCACCCCAACACCACCGTCCACGCTACATCTGGGAAACAACGTATACACCAGCTCAAGCGAAGAGTCAGCGGAAGCCCTGCTGGAAAAGTTCTTCCCAGATGACACCACAGACGATCACATCCACAAGAATACCAGAAGCATAGCACAACAGATCCCTAATACAGATAACGACCATCCATTCCAAGAAGCAGAAATCATCGACAGCATAAAAGAAATGAACCCGAAGAAAGCCCCCGGCATTGACCATCTCACCTCAGATATCTGCCAACAGTTCATCCTCGACCACACCACACTGTTCACCAAACTAATAAACAGATGCATGCAAATCTCCCACTTCCCCACACCCTGGAAAATCGCATTCGTTAAAATAATTAATAAACCTAACAAAATGGACAACACAGACATCAACTCCCTCAGACTAATAGGCCTGATCAATGTTTTTGGCAAACTATTTGAAAAACTACTAGCTAAAAGACTGGTCCACCACATGACCATAAATAAGCACGCTAGTAACTTGCAATTTGGGTTTAAACAGCAAACCAGCACTACAGATGCCCTACGCAGAGCCGTCGGCCTCATGAAAGACGCCAAAAACAGAAAAAAGTTAGTAGTCGCAGTTTCACTTGATATCAAAGGAGCGTTCGACCACGCGTGGTGGCCTGCATTGCTGAGCAGATTAAATAAAATCCGGTGCCCCGCCAATCTATACCGAATCACGCAAAGTTACCTGACCAACAGAACAGCAACTCTAAAATACGCAGATGCAACCGCCAACAAAATACTAACTAGAGGATGTGTTCAGGGATCAGTATTAGGACCAATCTTTTGGAACACGATCATGGACGAACTGCTCGAAAAAACATTACCCATCGGATGCCATATACAGGCTTATGCAGACGACGTGCTGCTTATAGTCTCCGCCGACTCAGTTAAAGACCTCGAACACGCCGCTAACTCAGCACTTAAAATAATAACCAATTGGGGAGAAGAAAATAAGCTCACATTCGGTCCCCAAAAAACACAAATCTTATCGTGCACCCCAAAAGCCAAAAAAGCCAATATCCACATGAACAATAGCCAAATTAAATTCAGCGACCAAATAAAACTACTAGGAGTCACCATCGACCAACACTTCAAATTCATAAAACACTCGCAGATTATCATCGCCAAAGCACAAAAAATTTATCAAAAACTTACCAAAATCATCAGACCCACTTGGGGCATCCACTCGGAGAACGTAGAAATAATATACAGAAACGTTATCGAACCAATTATCACATATGCCGCAGAAATATGGGGGACCGCATGTAACTACCAAAGAGTAACGAAAGCGCTCAGAGCACTACAGAGAGGCTTCGCAATAAAGGCCATAAGAGGCTTCCGCACAATCTCCACCGCAGCGGCAATCGCGCTCGCCGACTTTACGCCACTAGATATTAAAATCAAGGAAATAGCAGATATTCAGAATACAAAATTCCACCAAACCTCCAAATACTTACCAGACGACATCCAGTTAGACAAACCAATACACCCATCCCAGCTCCCACACCCCAGCATCAGAACCGCCATAGAATTTAAGAAACTAACAACAAACGAAGAAATAGATCAACACTGCAAACAAGATGACACAATCATATACACAGACGGCAGCAAACATGAAGGTGGAGTCGGCGCAGCCGTAGTCATCCATCACCCGAACGGACGAAAGACTATCAAACGCCTCAAACTCCATAGCAGCTGCTCAGTATTCCAAGCTGAGTGCCTAGCTATAGAGAAGGCGTGCTCACTATGCGATGACAAAGAATCGACAAACATCTGCATCCTCACCGACTCGATGTCAGCACTACAAGAACTCACAAACCGCAATAGCCTTAACTCCATTATAAACAATATCCACCAACACATCAGTCGCATCCGCAAAACCAGAAACATCAACTTCTTCTGGACTAAAGCTCACCACGGACTCACAGGCAACGAAGAAGCAGACACAGAAGCCAAGAGAGCAGCAAACTTACACAAACAGCCCGACTACCATAAATTCCCCATAAGCCACTTCAAACACGCAAGGCGCAAGGAATCAGAAGCACTAAGCAATGAAGCATACATCGCACAAAACACAGCTCAACACCTCAAAAAATGGCTGCCCAATACAGACCAAATCAAAGCCCTAAGAAAAGTCATGACTCCGAACTTCGCATTAACTCAAATCTTAACAGGACACGGATACCACAAAGAATACCTACATAAATATAAAATTGTTGACAATGATAAATGCCCATGTGACAACGCTACAACACAAACAATAGACCATCTCCTTCAAAGCTGCCCACAATTCTCTCAAGCAAGATTAAAACACGAAACCGTATGCTCCATCATCAACATCGAACCGTACAACTTAAACCAGATTATAGGCGAAGAAGAAGCACAAAGTTCCTTCCAATCGTTCACAGCACACATAATCAACAGTCTCAAAAAATTCAACAACACGTAGAAAAAAAA
>JACCPG010008954.1:0-23879 GCA_016069955.1 Drepana arcuata
CACACCCACTTTCTGCCAGAGGTATATAAGGTGCCAACGTGACACATGGCGAGTCCATCGCCGTTACTCAAGCACGACTATACATACGCCTTTGAATTTCTTCTCAGACGTATGCAGGTTTCCTCACGATGTTTTCCTTCATCGTAAAGCTCGTGGTGTGACTAATCACTGTACTTAAGTTCAGAAAAACTCATTGGTACAGACGGGATTCGAAGTTGCGACCTTTGCGTCGCAGGCAACTGCTCGAACCACTCGGCCACCACGGCTCCTCCGGGACTTGTGGGTCAAGATATATTATGTTACCCCATTTATTGAGGAAACGGGTAGTTTTATATCACCATGCTGATACCCAACGGAGCGGAGCAGTACCAATTATATTATTAGTAATTTTATTAATATTATCTGTACCTTAGTCTTGGATGTCCTATGTATTATCTATATAAGTAAATATGTCGTTGTCTAATTACCATAACTCGTGCTTGAGTAACGGCGATGGACTGGCCATCTGTCACGTTGGCACCTAATATACCTCTGGCGGAAAGTGGGTGTGTGGGTATTACCTATACACCTATACACTTGTGGGAAGGCGTTAGGATATATTATTTATTAGATAATTTTATTAATGTGAAAGTTTATACATTTGTACCTTAATCACACGAAAACTACTGAACTGATTTGGACAAAATGTTGCAGAGAGAAAGATTATTAGCTGGATTAACACATAGGATACGTGATATCTTAATATATATATATATATATATAAATCACGTGTCACGTTGTTTGTCCGCTATAGACTCCTAAGCTGCTGAACCGATTTCAATCAAATTTGCACACCTTGTGCATTATGATTCAACTTAGAAGATAAGATAGCTTACATCACAACTGGACCCGATAGCGGTAGCGCTAAGATCGTGTTTCAGGAAGTTTAACTTTTTCACCCGGGCGAAGCTGGGCGGGACAGCTAGTTCATCTTAATAAGTAAATTTATCGTTGTCTAGTTACCATAATACAAGCTTTGCTTAATTTGGGACTAGGTCAATTTGTGTGGAATTGTTTCAAGGTATTTATTTATTATTAATATATTAGAGCGACAGTCCTATTTCTGAGATACCGTATAAAGTGTGTGCAAGGAGAAGCAGAGGATGGCCACGGTCCAACTACCTAGATCAAATCGATCAGATGCTCAAGAACGGGAACGTTAAGCGTACTCGAAACCGACCGGCATGTGTAAAGAGACTGAAGAATGAGGACGAAGTGTAATGTTTTTGTGTTTGAATAAATGATATAGCGTTTTATATTGTCTTAATAATATTTTTTTTGTATCCACTTTATAGTTACTTTAATATATCTTCTAACTCTTTCGGCCTTCTTATGAACTCTCTCTCAAGCCGGGCGGGGGCGCGCTTACCTCGACCTGTCAGGTGACATCTGTCACCTGACAGTCTAGTCTATGTTACCTCTATTACACGAAGCGAACGAGGTATGCAAGTCCAGAGATAACTGGCGCTCCACTCCGTTTGCCTACCCCGTTAGGGACTTGGCGTGATATGTATATCTATTGATATTACGAAGTTTCTCTAAGATACCTCGTATTGGAATATACTTAAAGTTGTAAAACCAATCCATCACAGTGCGCCCCAAAGCATACCACGGAATGGTAACGTTGATTTGTTCTGAGAAAGCTTGTTTGGTTGTATCGTTTATAACGCATAATAATTGGATGACTAGAGCCTCGTTAGGCGGTGTGATCGGCAGCCTTGTTATAATATAATATAGGGGCCGTGTGTCACACCGTCGGGTAATTATTACAATAAATTTAAAGAAATATTTCACTTTGTCGTCTTTGGAGCCACTTGTTATAGATAGTGCCATCCACGAAGACGCGCCCCGCTATTCTTCCCTATAGTTTACAGTGTAAGTGTGCAACCTTCCACTAATGTTTGAGTATTATCGGTACACACTGATTACCTATGAGTGCACACGCACACTACAATATATAGACTCGGGCCATACTCCCAGCGACCCCCTCGACTAGAGATTGGGGGGGTGCGTCTTCGTGGATGGCACTATCTATACATGGCGCTTCTTCGTGGGTGGCACTATCTATACATGGCGCTTCTTCGTGGATGGCACTATCTATAAATTAGTATTGATTTAAAACACCCAATGTTACTCAGAAGACTAAAATTTTACGCCCGATTATCTTAACAAATAAATCGACTCCAAATTCGCTACGGTGTAACAGGCACCCGTAATCATCGGTAAAATAGGTAGTCAGTGTAAAATGAATACGTGATATCTGTATTATTGGCCGTAAAATCGTATAGGCTTTATTAAACACCTAAGGATACGTGTCATAAAACACGATGAATTGTGGTTATTTTAAATATATCACGCTTTCTTAATTACCACGAATATTCACGCCATCCCAAAACGGGTACATGGGTACACAGAATAACAACACTCCCTTTTCGCGGGAGATTTATATTTGCCAATGCGACGCATAGAGTCCATCGCCGTTTCTCAAGCACGACTATACGCCTTTGAATTTCTTCTGAAATGTATCGGGGTTTCCTCTCGATCTTTTTCTTCGACGTTTATCTCGTGGAGTGACTAATCACGGGTACTAAACACCGCCTACCCATTCGGGGACCCTTGTGGGAAGGCGTAAGGATATTATTAATTTATATGCAAGTATATACCTTTTTTTCTCTATTTCTTTTCTCTCTTCACTTGGTTGCCTGGAAGAGATCGCTTTTGCGATAAGGTCGCCTATTTATTTATTTATTTAAAAGGTACACCAACAATACACATATTAAACATTAAAGTACACTTAATCATAAAAATAAAGTCCTGATATGTGTATCAATGACAGGTATACACAACACTCACCTTATATGGCTACATACAATTATAATGGATAATTATAAAAGAATTATATAATAAAGAGCCGTGGTGGCCGAGTGGTTCGAGCAGTTGCCTGCAACGCAAAGGTCGCAAGTTCGAATCCCGACTGTACCAATGAGTTTTTTCATATTTTTCTGAACTTAAGTACAATGATTAGTCACACCACGAGCTTTACGGTGAAGGAAAACATCGAGAGGAAACCTGCATACGTCTGAGAAGAAATTCAAATGGCGTATGTATAGTCGTGCTTGAGTAACGGCGATGGACTCGCCATCTGTCACGTTGGCACCTAATATACCTCTGGCGGAAATTGGGTGTGTGGGTATTACCTATACACCTCTGCCTACCCCTTCGGGGACCCTTGTGGGAAGGCGTGAGGATATATTATATTATTATTATTATAAAAGAATAGTGCCTATTGTGCCTATTACATGTTATTCTCTGTCTTTTAGTCGTCCTATTTGTTTGTATGTGTGTGTACAATAAAGAATATTATTATTATTATTATATATATTCCACCACGTAATTTAACGTATACTTTTAAAAAACTCCACGCGACCAGATCGAAACAACAATCAATTAAGAAAATAAAAAACATTCCAAATTCAAACATTCAGCCAAGAATAATGAAAAACGATCCCTAATCACGGTGTAAAATCGTGAAACAAATTAATCACGAGAGCCAGGTGTAATCACACAAAGGGCTAATCACACCGGGTGATCTAACACCGCGGTCGGTGTTAAACTTATTGACACAAATAAAAACTAAAGTCAATATGCCAAAAGAAGATACGGAAGGGTAACCATGTGATTCACGTTTACGACAGATTTTCCTCGTCCCTTCAAAATCTCCTAATCTTGATTTAGTCTTTTCATCTTCACGTCTTCGATGTCGGAGATATAGGTACGTAGGTCATAGACTTCTGAGAAAGCATCAACCAGGCTATCCAGAATGTAATTCGCATACTCTGCCACGCCTTTTAACCACCCTTCAACCAATAGTCTCCGAATAGGAAGGCGGAAGAGTTTCAAAAGCTCCCTTGCACCTAAAAAAAATATAGACATATATTTTAGGTGCCAACGTGATAGGGAGTCAATCACTGCGTCTCAAGCACATCTGTACCTTCTATGAATTTCTTCTCAGACGTAAAGCTCATGGTGTTATTATCACGTAAGTTCAGAAAAATTACTTGTACCCACTGGCAGGATTCAAACTAGCAATCCTTGCATTACAGTCGACTACTTGAGTTACTAAGCCGGCTCAAGTATAATGAGAGATTAGACCCTGTATTTCTGAATTTTAATTTAAGGTCCAAAGTCTCTAACGCATGGTACATAGATGGTGACCCTACTCCTAAGCAAAACGAACAAGACACTCCGGAGACAATCTTACGGGATCTTAATTGGGGCGGTTGGAATGTGAGGAATCTCCCGCCTCGCCTCTCCCGCACTGGACTAGGGTTGCGTAGGGAGGGAGTGGCCGGTGGTGTGTGTGAATGTGAAAACATTTGAAAATTACACATCTGTACGCAGTGTGATTAGGAAATATTCAGTAATATGTCACAACGTTTGGAGTTAGTAAAAATGTCCTCACGCCTTCCCACAAGGGTCCCCGAAGGGGTAGGCAAAGGTGCATAGGTAGTACCCACACACCCACTTTCCGCCAGTTATAAAATATCACATATTTTCTTAATCCTTACTAATATTATAAATGTGAATGTAAGTTTGTTTGTTACGCTTTCACGTAAAAACTACATAACCGATTATCATGAAAGTTTGTACACATATTCCTGGAGGTATAAGAAGTAACATAGGATACTTTTTATTGAAAAAGAAAAGCCGGTTTACTGATATTTTTTATGGTGATGGCTTATACCCAGGATTAAGACATAGGCTACATTTGAATCCCGAAAGATCCAAGCTCTAATATTATAAAGGCAAAAATATGTATGTTGCTCTTTCCACGCGGGCGAAGCCGCGGGCATAAGCTAGTAAGTTAATAATTGTCTTCATAACTCCCCACATATAAACTCTGTACAAGAGGAGCAATTCATTCCCATGCATGGCCATCATTTAAATAATCGGATGTTGTATAATAAGCTTAAAAAATCTAATTCTCATAAATACGTACATACATATCATAACGCCGAGTACCAAACGGGGTAGGCAGAGAGAGACAGATAGGTCTATTCTAATAAACAAATAAAATAGACGCAAAGGTCGCAAGTTCAAATCCCGTCTGTACCAATGAGTTTTTCTGAACTTAAGTACAGTGATTAGTCACACCACGAGCTTTACGGTGAAGGAAAACATCGAGAGGAAACCTGCATACGTCTGAGAAGAAATTCAAAGGTGTATGTATAGTCGTGCTTGAGTAACGGCGATGGACTCGCCATCTGTCACGTTGGCACCTAATATACCTCTGGCGGAATGTGGGTGTGTGGGTATTACCTATACACCTCTGCCTACCCCTTCGGGGACCCTTGTGGGCAGGCGTGAGGATATATGAGAAGTAAAATGTCGCGGAACCACAGTTTAACATGTCGCAGTTTGCCAAAAACTGTGGATGCCTTATACATTTTGGTACAATGATTGTTTCTACTACGTAATACATCAATGTCAGGGCGGCGTCCGTCAGTCTGCGTTTAAATTGCTACTCTACAGTGACTGTAAAAACATTTGTTCCAGCAGTTGTTTTGTGAAGACGAAAAAACCGTTCAATTTTGACGGTATTTCGTTGGGCCATCTGTGGGAAGGCTGCAGAATATATTAGTATAACAAACCGTGTCCCCCACAGTCTCTGTTTACAGGTCGTAGCAACAGTTGTGCAACTAATAGATGTGACATCAACGAAGACGCGCCCCACCAATTTCTAGTCGTTAATCACCTTTACTCAAGCACTACTATACTATACGTACGCCTTTGAATTTCTTCTCAGACGTATGCAGGTTTCCTCTCGATATTCTCCTTCACCGTAAAGCTCGTGGTGTGACTAATCACTGTACTTATTTGGTTCAAGAGGAAATATAGACCGCAAATGAGAGATGATCTTCACCTCAGCTTCCCTTTGAGGTCTGAATGAGTCGTTAGTTATCTGGAAGCCAATTATCGATCTGTCTAGACTTGGAGTGTAAAACTGTATTTATTTATGGTCTTTTTTAGTGCAAACTAATTGTGGGAGCTAAGGATTGGCTATAAGTCAAGTATTTGTACAGTGGACTAATTACTGCTCGAGGCTGTAAATAATAAATAATATATCCTCACGCCTTCCCACAAGGGTCCCCGAAGGGGTAAGAAGAGGTGTATAGGTAATAACCACACACCCACTTTCCGCCAGAGATATATTTTAGGTACCAACGTGACAGATAGCGAGTCCATCGCCGATACTCAAGCACGACTATACATAAGTCTTTGATTTGCTTCTCAGACGTATGCAGGTTTCCTCTGGATGTTTTTCGGGGCTGTAAAAGGTGATATCCAACTAAAATAATAAGAATAATTACATACTTATAATCAAGCCGAGTCCCTAACGGGGTAGGCGGGGTAGTCGAGGTAGAGAGAGAGAACTGGCGCTCTATACGAGAGTATAATAGACTTACATACCTCTTTCGCTTCGTCCACGTTCATCAGTCTCTTCATTTATGCTCGTCTGTACTCTTGACGTTCCCGTCCTTGAGCGTCTTTGGGACGTGGTCTTCCTCTGCCTCTTCTTATACAAACATTTGTCATATATTCCTAAATATATACATTTTTCTGATAACCCTTACAAAACATAAACGTGCAAGGTGTTACGATTTTTCTGATGAGAAGTGCATATCTATATAGTAAAAATAGGTCACACCGTTTGAGACACCATCACGTTAAGTTAACGATACTTGTCAATTAAAATTCTTAACGGTTCAAACTGAAATCTCTTTCATTGAAATCCAATTAAAATATCGAAGATAACACGGTGCCTCATACTTAATGTACATCTTATACAAACGCAGGCTAAATGCAAGATAATTTAAATAAATGACAAACGTGAATAAGTGAATCGTTTAAATAAAATCTAAATGATTTAAGTGCGTGTGACGTGCAATCTTAACATGCTAAAGAGGTTGGCTCATTTCAAACGGGGTAAGGGTGCGTCGTGAGTCATAGGCGGTGGCGATTTTGGATTAAGTTAAACATGTTCCATAAGAGAGCAAACAATTTATAATCATCATAATATTTATTGGCAGAAATGTTACTACAGTTCTATTTGCACTGTGTCTAAAATTACATTACGTCAAAAAATATATTTTTCTATACCTATTATTGTTAATATATATCATTATCATTGTATGAATGTAAGAACACACTTACTGAATATCTGCACAATCTTTCATATGATGACACCGAAAAACTGGTCAAACCGGACTTATAAGCTTATCGACTCGGAACATTACGTACAATTCACACTCACCCACGATCATCACACACACACACACACACACATATACACACACACACACACACACACACACACACACACACACACATATATAGATACTTGTACTCAAGATATTTTTGTTTAAATTAATATATATTATAAATATTTATTCAAATCTATAACTCACGCTTCTAATGTTTAACCAAAATTTGATTGTCATAATATCTTATGTTAATTCCCAGAGGCATGGGCCTGCTCATCATTAATACAGGCTGTCCTGCAGCCTAGCAATGAGAGCAGTTGCAAATGCACCACCTATCCTTGTAAAAATCATTAACTTTTACAAATAATTCACTATTTAAGCATACCTATGTAACCCATTTGGTGAAATAAATTATTATTATTATTATTAAAAAAATATAAGTTCATCATCCATCACTTTTATTGTATGTAATTTATTCAAGTACATGATCTATAAATAAAACAGGTTAAGCAGCTAAACTACACTGTATATATATTTGCATTCATTCATTCATTCATATCATCACGCCAAGTCCCTAACGGGGTAGGCAGAGAGTATAGAGCGCCAGTTCTCTCTAGACTTACATACCTCTTTCGCTTCGTCCACATTCATCAGTCTCTTCATACATGCTCATCGGTTTCGAGTACTCTTAACGTTCCCGTCCTTCAGAGTCCGATCTATTTGATCCAGGTAGTTGGAACGTGGTCTTCCTCTGCCTCTTCTTGCACACACTTTTGCTTTGTATATCTGTTTCGTCAGTCTTTCTTCACTCATCCTTTCTATGTGTCCAAACCAACGTAACATGCCTTTTTTCATCTTTACAATCACGCCCTCATTCACGCCAGTTGATTTGCGAATCTCTTCATTGCGGATTCGATCTAATATCGTTACGCCGCACATTTTTCGCCGCACATATATTTGCAAATAGAATAAATGTCCTAAATGCATGTCACGCGGGAGGGTGTCATATAAGTTGAACATGGTACTAAGACAGGAATTCTTTAAATATATTTTCAAGGCTTCCGTGGGCAGGGATGTGTAGGTATATTCCAGGTGCCAAAGTGGCAAACTACACGTTGCTGAAGCAACACTACACATACGTCTTTGAGTTTCTACACAAACTCATTACAGTCAGTATTTGAACTTGCAATCTTTGTATTGAAGACAACTACACGAATCGATTGGTCACCACAGCTTGCGAATTCTTAACACTTTCATAAATATCTTATAGAATTGATAAAAAATAAGTGAGAGATGAGATATTTAAAGTAATCCCCGCTGTCGCTCGTACCTGGGACCTTCATTTTAAATGCAAACTGTTAATTTGCCGAAATATGTAATTGATTAACCGCTCGAACGCCCTCGCTAATATAACAAGAATATTTAAATAATATAATATTAATGACGGCCAAAGAGGTTCTGTGAAGCGTGAAAGCGTTTGTGATTGTCGAATTGTTATTCTGGAAGTATTCTGAGTGTCCTTGGAAGGACGAAAGGTTAATACAGGTTGAGTTACTGATCAATATGTATTTTTTTATATATTTTTTATACCACAATATGGCATACCAAATAGTGGCAAAGCATACGGCCCACCTGATGGGAAGCGGTTACCGTAGCCTATTTTCGCTCACAATACGGAAGTATCACTTGCGCGTTGCCACTCTGTGTTCGTAGAGTTATACTGACACATTATAACAACGACATGAGACTTTATAACAATCAACGGCGATGGACTCGCCATCTGTCACGTTGGCACCTAATATACCTCTGGCGGAAAGTGGGTGTGTGGGTATTACCTATACACCTCTGCCTACCCCTTTGGGGACCCTTGTGGGAAGACGTGAGGATATCTATCTATCTCCTCAAGGAGTTCATTATTGGAAACCTTATTCATCGCACAGGAACAGAACACGAAACATTTTGTTATTTGGCTAGGGCAGCCCCAAATTCGAACGGGAAGCCCGTTAAGCCCTACTTGCTGTCGTATTAGGTGGATTATAATCTCTACTCTTCTATTCTCTACTGTCTTAAGTACTAATATAAGAATACTTATTATTGTATGTACTGGAGCTCACGAAAACAACTTTCACAGCTCTCTCTAATAAAAATAATAAGTAATTGAAATTGCACCACGAACATAACAAATGCAATGTCTGAAACTAATTAATTGCAGTGAATAATTGTGTAACGCCCCCGCCGAGGTGCTTTGCGCGTTCGTTCGAAGTCTATTTGGGAAAGACCTTTAACAAAATACTACTTACGTGGCCACGACCACTAGCAGCCGAGTCGATGATGTAAATAGATATCAATCAATATATATATATATATATATATATATATATATATATATTGATTGATATCTATTTACATATATATATATATATATATATATATATATATATATATATAGATTTTACAAGCATACAGACAGTAAAACTTTATCATCAAGCGACCGGCATGCTTCTTTCTCACCTTCGTGTTATAAACATATATATAACACGAGGCGAAAAGAAGTTTAGGATTCTGAAATAAAATTATGTTGAATCAAATTAACTTACCTAGTAAAAGCGAGAGTAATGTACAGGTGTACCAGGATGAGACCAGCACTAGTCCAATTCAGAGGTGATTTAGACCTAGCAGTGGCTTAAAAACATGATGAAGTGGCAAACAACACTGATGATTCACCTGAAAGTGAGCGGCTGCCACCTCCTTTTGACATATCAATACGCGAGCCCTTGAGTGAGTCGCTTTATCTTCATACATGCCGGTATTCACCGGTTTCGAGTACTCTAGACGTTCCCATTCGTGAATGCTTGATCTAAATCGAATTAGTACCAAACAAATAAAGTCTTATAGTTTACTACGAAGGCGGAAAAAAAATCCCAACTGAGTATTGTAGCAAACAGAACCGACCTGCCAGCCAATATCAGTCTCCACATTAATAAAACCGCCGAGGTTCTTCCAGAGCGCTAATTAAACGTTCAGCCATTACGGTGCGTTTAATGGAATAAAACTGATTAAGATTTAACTAATTGCTTTACACGGCTTTCGCCAGTTAATATCGAGCAGCGTGGGGTTACGGAGCTAGTATTTATCTAGCTGTCAATAATTTATTTGAAGTAATATTGGGGTAAGGCAACCTTCGTCAGAGTTCAAATTCGTATTTCTATTGTCTCTCGTAGCGTGAGTTCCGGGAACTTTTTGCTACTTAACCGGACAATGGCGAGACCATGGCCTCCAGCCAGGCACTTTTAACACAGCTACACCCTGTGGGGTACAGACCTCGGCTTAGAGCGTTGCTGGATCGCGAGTTGAGCTGAACGGCTAATTTTATATGTATATATATATATATATTTAGGGCCGTGGTGGCCGAGTGGTTCGAGCAGTTGCCTGCGACGCAAAGGTCGCAAGTTCGAATCCCGACTGTACCAATGAGTTTTTCTGAACTTAAGTACAGTGATTAGTCACACCACGAGCTTAACGGTGAAGGAAAACATCGAGAGGAAACCTGCATACGTCTGAGAAGAAATTCAAAGGCGTACGTATAGTCGTGCTGGAGAAACGTCGATGGACTCGCCATCTGTCACGTTGGCACCTAATATACATCTGGCGGAAAGTGGGTGTGTGGGTATTACCTATACACCTCTGCCTACCCCTTCGGGGACCCTTGTGGGAAGGCGTGAGGATTTATTATTATTATTATATTATATTTAGGGGCAAGATTTGCGCGTCTGGCCTCGTTTGCGTGGATCGAAGGGGGATGAGGGGGGTTCTACGGCTTATTCGTCGAGCTTGACCGGTGAGGAGTTCAGATTTTCTCATTCAAGTGGTATATATATAATAGCGCCCATTCTCTCTTAACTCACAGATCTCTTTCGCTTCATCTACACTCATCAGCTTCTTGTATGTTACTTACATGTAAATAATAATAATAATAATAAATACCTGGGACAATTCCACACAAATTGACCTAGTCCCAAATTAAGCAAAGCTTGTGGTATGGTAACTAGACAACGATATATTTACTTATATTGATAGATATATACTTAAATACGTACAAATATTCGTGTTCATCACACAAATATCCGCCCTCGGCGGGATTCGAACCCGCGACCTCAAGTTTCGCAGTCAGGACCTCTAACCACTGGACCAGGCGGTCGTCTATCTATGTATCGTAAATGTACCTATGTTCATTATACAATTTTATTAAACTTCAAGCGATGTGCCTTTAACCAGTTTCTAAGCCGGCAATATTGCGAAGATGGTTTTAAACCACCCAAACAATTGATAAATGTATATAATAAATATATCCTCACGCCTTCCCACAAGGGTCCCCGAAGGGGTAGGCAGAGGTGTATAGGTAATACCCACACACCCACTTTCCGCCAGAGGTATATTAGGTGCCAACGTGACAGATGGCGAGTCCATCGCCGTTACTCCAGCACGACTATACATACGCCTTTGAATTTCTTCTCAGACGTATGCAGGTTTCCTCTCGATGTTTTCCTTCACCGTAAAGCTCGTGGTGTGACTAATTGATAAATGTATTTCTTTTTTTAACGTAGTCCACGCCGGGTATCCGCTAATGTTGTACAAGAAGTTTTTATATTTGAATATGATCATTAAGAACGATTCCACGACAAGTGTTTCCGTCGCACTGTTGACTCATCGTCCAAGTTGTGCGGTCACCAGTACCACGTACACTAGCCGAAAGAAAAGCTAATGTTATCACAGCGTCGTTGGAGGGTAAATAAATTAGTTTGGAACAACTTTTCATGCATTAGCCTCATGCACAAAAAATCTACATACACTATTATTAAGTAATTATTAAAAAAGCAATAGTAAAAAGAGCCGTGGTGGCCGAGTGGTTCGAGCAGTTGCCTGCGACGCAGAGGTCGCAAGTTCGAATCCAGACTGTACCAATGAGTTTTTCTGAACGATGAATGTAAAGATCGAGAGGAAACATGCATAGGAGGAGCTCAGTTATATATACACGTATAAAATCGTATTTAAAAAAAGAATACATTTTTCGTAGATCTAAAACTAGCTGTATATATACCTACTTAACAATCCTCAAACATAATTTGTATAGAAAATATCTCATAATATTTGGACTACAAACAGACGGACGGTATGGCAGGAAATGACGAGTGTTATGACAGCAAACACAAAGAAAGGCTTCCTCGGGAGCTGCCGACAAACGACACCGGTGTTTTCATATGCACCGTTTAGGAGTAAGGCAGAAATCTTATTAACAAGGATTATCAAGGATGAGAACGCCAACAGTATTGAAATAAAATAAAATAAATATCCTCACGCCTTCCCACAAGGGTCCCCGAAGGGGTAGGCAGAGGTGTATGGGTAATACCCACACACCCACTTTCCGCCAGAGGTATATTAGGTGCCAACGTGACAGATGGCGAGTCCATCGCCGTTACTCAAGCACGACTATACATACGCCTTTGAATTTCTTCTCAGACGTATACAGGTTTCCTCACGATGTTTTCCTTCACCGTTAAGTTCGTGGTGTGACTAATCACTGCACTTAAGTTCAGAAAAACTCATTGGTACAGTTGGGATTCGAACTTGCGACCTTTGCGTCGCAGGCAACTGCTCTAACCACTCGGCCACCACGGCCACGGCTTCAGTAGTGAAATCTGGCGAGAATATATAAAAAAAAATATTATATAATATTTCCTCTCGCCTTCCCACAACGGTCTCCGAAGAGGTAGGCAGAGGTTTACAGATACAGTTTAGGTAAATTTTTTTCCCCCGCCCGATCGATTCGATCTAGGTAGTTGGAACGTGGTCTTCCTCTGCCTCTTCTTGCACACACTTTTGCTTTGTATATCTATTTCGTCAATCTTTCTTCACTCATCCTTTGACCAAACCAACGTATCATTATTATTCTTGCAATGAAATCATATTTTACGTGGGTAATCTTTAACAGACGTATCGTGACTGAGACTGACTCAAAACCTGTGGCCGAGCGTCCATCATTAGTTGAAATCATTAATAATTAATTTCCTTATGAAACGTGTACTTTGTTATACACACACGAGGCACGCAATTACGTTGCGTGTGTGTGTGTGTTTGGTGTTGAGCTCAAATTGGCTCCCACTTGGCCCCCAAGCATGAGCCGCGAAGCTAATAGGCGGGGCTGCTAGCTAGGGTTGGCACGTCGAGGATAACATTCTGCTGATTACAATTGGAGCAAGTGAATGAATTTGTATATCTAGGAAGCATGTTCACACGAGATGGAATGTATATAATTATCTAGAATATAGAATATATTACAGAAAATCGCAGCCAAATGACAAATGACATTGTCCTATGTCCTGTGTTGGGTAAGGTCGCCAGGCTCCAGGAGGAAGCGGTGTGTCGGCAGCACAGGACCAGTGGTGTAATTCCGCCATAGTGGTGACCAGGCACGGCATGTTTGTGCGGTTGTAAGGGAGACCCGGTGAAACGGTTCCCCGACCCCCCCCTGATGCAGCGGCCGGGTCCACTCCGGTCCGGTCCGATCCGGTGGGTATCCTCTTTGGAGATTTTCGAAATAATGGCTTAAGGAAAATTTTAAAAGTCTGTATCTTCATCCCGATAGTGACAACCCTACAGCTCGCCTGACCACAGGGCCATCAATATAACAATTTAACAAGAGTGTTTCACCAGCTATAAATTAAATGAGTTAACTGCCCAACAAATTCCCTCGGAGCCTGTATACCTACCTACTCACGACCACTAAGCCCAAGGGATACTAGTTTCAAATAAGTATTGACTTTTAAAGTATCATCAAGTTTAGATAATTTTAAAGTACTCATTGTACAATTGCTACTTAAATATCTTCCCTTCTATGTTCCCAGAAGGGTCCCCTAGGGGGTGGTCCGAGGTGTAATACACCTTTTTTTTAGGCCTGAGGTTTATTTAGGTGTCAAAGTGATAGATGGCAAGTGTGTCGCCATTTTTCAAGCACAATTATACATACTTCTTAGAATGTCTTTTCAAAGGTATATAAGCTGTTCATCTTGATCTTCCTCTTCTTCTCTTTTCTTCTATCTTTCCGTACCTGAGGAAATAAAGAGCTAATAAATAAATGCGATGTGGTGGCAGAGTGGTTCGAGCAACACAAACATTGCATGTTCGAATCCCGACAGTTCTAATAACTTTGTCTGTTCTAATCTTAAGTACAGTTATTGGTCACACCACGGGCTTTACGGTGAAAAAAAGCACCGAGAGAGAACCTGCATACGTTTGAGAAGAGATTAAAGTCGTATGTACACATTTGTGCTTGAAAGACGCTGACAGATACGCTGAGATCTCCATCTGTCACGCACCTAAATACAACTCCGTCTTAAATGTTGTTACAACTCTGCTTACCCCTTGGGAGGGCTAGAAGATATTTCATTATTATAAAATAAAAAAGCCATGGTGGCAAAGTGGTTCGAGTAGTTGCCTGCGACACAAAGATCGCAAGATCGAATCCCGACTGTACCAATGAGTTTTTCTGAACTTAAGTAGGTACAGTGATTAGTAACACCACGAGCTTTACGGTGAAGGAAAACATCGAGAGGAAACCTGCATACGTCTGAGAAGCAATTCAACGGCGTATGTGTAGTCGTGCTTGTGTAACGGCGATGGACTCGCCATCTGTCACGTTGGGTCCTAAAATATATTTCAGATGGAAAGTGGGTGTATGGGAATTACCTATATACCTCTGCCTACCCCTTGCGAAGGCGTGAGGATATAAATAAAATTACCACAAATCACAACATACTTCACCGTATATGAGAATATAAGGTGTGGGGGTACTACCTATACGCCTCTGCCTATCCCTTCCCTTATGGACCCTAGGGACCCTTATGGGAAGGCGTGAGGATATATATATGAGAATGATATATTTTACGAGAGGTAGGGCCCAACGGGATTCCCGCTCGAATTTGGAGCTGCCCGACTGGGGCAGGACCTCCACCTTATAGAAGTCCGTAGCCAAATAGCACTATTTTTTGTGTTATGTTCCTACGCGGCGAATAAGGTTTCCAGAAATGAGCTCCTTGGGGAGGGGGGAGGATTGTTACATTGTGTTGGAAGCAGAGGGATTAAACCCATTATGCCGCCAACACACTGTAACTCTCCGAACACAGAGTGGCAACGCGCAAGTGATACTTCGGTATCGTGAGCGTAAATAGGCTGCGGTAACCGTTTCCCATCAGGTGCGCCGTATGCTTGTTTGCCACTCTTGTTGTATAAAAAAAAAGATATATATGTCATGGCGTCAGCGTTAAGTCAACCTATAACAAACGTAATAAGACAACGAAAAGGTAAGCCGAGAATCTCGCCCGGGGCTGAATTCATTAGGTCATTATTTTATGGGCCCCAAATTTAAGTTAAGCCCTATTATTTAGGCCAATTACAGTCTTCTCGGAATACTGTCGATGATTTGTGTAGAGGCAAAGTTATCACTAATTTAGATTACTAAATATATAGTTTAATTTCCATTTTTATAGCTTCAACAGTGCCTCTGGTATTTTAATGGGAGTCTCTTTGGTTTGGTGGCTAGAAGGTGGACTCTAATCCTAACTTGATTGGTAACTTGGTAAGGTTGTGTGTTAAGTAAAGTTACCGAACATCATCATGCCGAGTCCCTCAAGGGAAGGCAAAGTTTAGTTTTCTCTAGACTTACAGACCTCTGCTTCATAACGGTAAGAGACGGCCGTCTGGTCTAGTGGTTAGAGCTCCTGACTGCGAAACTTGAGGTCGTGGGTTCGATTCCCGCTGAGGGCAGATATTTTGTGTGATGAACACGAGTATTTGTAACTAAGTCCTGGATGTTCTATGTTATGTATATATCTATCTAACAATAATATAATATAATAAACAATAAGCTGAACCACTACAAAAGTCTAGTTACCGACTTTGTAAATCTTAGCTTAACTTAACTCAATTAATAAATAAATTCGTTGCTTCATTTAAATTTAAATTCACAAATCTAATTGTAACGAGCAAACCTATTTGAATTTCTATTTTACTTTAGTGTTTTTTACTGCATGCTGTAAAAAAATAATGTAATATAATATATCCTCACGCCTTCACACAAGGGTCCCCGAAGGGGTAGGAAATGTAAAAAGGTTTTTTCTTCGTTTATTCAGTGTCAAAATCCACGTGTGAAATTCATATTCGGAACGTATTTGAATACCATAAACCATAACTTACGTTTCAAGTAATTCCATCGTGTTGGTAACATATTTTAAAACGAACCGTCAAATAAATAAGAAATATACGATAAACAACGCGCTATCAATAAGTGTTAAAAATTCATAAGGCGAAGTACACAAAATAAAGGCTTGCCCTCATAATTGGGCTCGAACGAATCTCCATTGATATTCGTGCTGGGAAAAAAGTACAAAATACCTATTGATACGATGCATTCCCGTCGGTATACACGCGGCCTTATACCTACAAATTTAACACAACATTTCGATTGGACTCTAACGCGTTATAACACGGTATATTATGCCTTGAATTGTGTGTGGAGATAAGTTTGTTTTAATGTAATGGGCCAGTTACGGGCGCTGCAAATTGCCAAGAATTGCATTGGTTCGAACAAGGTGTCAATTTGGGGGAGTTATGAAAGTTTCAATTCCTCGAACTATTTGTTTTGAGTACCATAGTGGTATTTTTTATACTTTATTTGCTGATCTCGGGGGCGTGTTGTTTATGGTAAAGTTTATTGAATGCCATGCTCTTATCGGATTTTTGGTAATTATTTAAGTAAATCGATTTTTTGTTGACTCTTTAAGACATTTTAAACGTAACGGTCGATAATTTTAAATTAAGAACGCCATGTTTGAAAAATTTTAAATTAAGAACGCCATGTTTGAAAATTTACGTCGCAAAGATCTAGATCAAATCGATCGTACCCTTGACTCTACGTACCCATCTTTGAGGGGAAGTAGAGTCAAGGGTACGTTAAGAGTACAGCGTATACAAAGAGAATGATACATTTTATTGGAACAATACAAGTCTGTATGTGTAGAGAGACCTGGCGCTCTACTCTCTATACTTACTCCACCATGGGCATGGCATAGATATATGAAATAATATATATATAGTACTAGTGGTCATGCCCAGCTTCGCTTGGGTAAAAAAATAAAGTTGCCGCCCAGCTTCGCTTGAATGAAAAAATAAGTTGCTATAACACGATCGCAGCGCCACCTATCGGGTCCAATTGTGAATCTAAACCATTTTAAATCCTCCTGAAGACACACAGAAGATTTCATTGAAATCGGTTCTCTGACAAGCACAGAAGAAATATATATATAATTATAGGTACATATCCTCACGCCTTCCCACAAGGGTCCTTCAAGGGGTCGGCAGAGGTGGTGGTACCCACACACCCACTTTCCGCCAGAGATATATGTATGCTAGATGCCAACGTGACAGATGGCGAGTCCATCGCTGTCTATACACACGCCTTTGAATTTCTCCTCAAACGTTTCCTCTCGATGTTTTCTTTCACCGTAAAGCCAAGGTCTGACTAATCACTGTACTAAGGTTCAGAAAAGCTTGTTACAGTTGGCATTCGAACTTGCAAACTTTGTGTTGTCTTGAAAAAAAAACTATCGACAACATTTCTATCGACCCTTGCCCATCCTTGGCCGACGAATCGAGATTTATATCGCATCATTATGCACAAAATATTTCTTTTAAGCTTATAATTAGTTATAATATTATAAATATATATGTTCGCCTTCGGGTTAATATTGATACGGGCAGGACTTAAAATTAGTTTATTTCACAATAACGACGCAAGTTAATGACGTATAAATATTCAAAATAAGGTTTCGTTTATATGGAGCGGTTTGTCTTTATTATTACATATTCATGTACTCAATATACAGCTTGCTAAGCCGTGGTGGCCGAGTGGTCCGAATAGTTGCCTGCGACACAAAGATCGCAAGTTCGAATCCCGACTGAACCAGTTTTTCTGAACTTAAGTACAGTGATTAGTCACACCACGAGCTTTACGGTGAAGGAAAACATCGAGAGGAAACCTGTATAGTGCTTGAGTAACGGCGACAAATTCGCCATCTGTCACGTTGACACCAAAAATATACCTCTGCCTACCTCTTTGGGGACCTTTCGAGAAGGCGTGAAGATATATTATTATTATTATTAATATGAATGCATAGCAATTAGGGAGAGACGCCGACCTCATTATACCGACTCTGAACACATTAAATGCACCCCAAAATCTTCAACAATTACCCTTTATATTGGTAATTTGCAAATACTTCCAACACCGGAATAAAAAACCAACCAACATATATACTTATGCCAGGCGAAAATAGCACCTACCGTCAAAGACTTAAGAGTAATAAAGGTGTTTAATTAAAATTGCTGATGTTAAATTACGACATGTATTTACCGTAGCATTATCAGCTGTATTCCAATGGGTTAAAGTCGATAGTGGCTGCAATGTTGACGCGATCAGTAAATATTGCGATAGCTGGTCCATTATTGAATTTACTTTATATAATAATGGTTAATCACTGGAAAGCATCGCCTGATGCTGTCTGGTTACCGGGAGGGTAGGCATGTGACACGTGCAATCATTTATCGATACTTAACTGTCGACATCGATGGTTCTCTCCGCATCAAACGCTACTCCAAGCTCTGCATGAAGCAAAAGAGATCTGTAAGAGGGAGCAGCTGTACTCTCTCTGTCTACTCCGTGAGTAACTCCTGATGATATTTTTTTATTTATATCCTCACGCCTTCCCACAAGGGTCCCCGAAGAGGTAGGCAGAGGTGTATAGGTAATTCCGCCACACCCACTTTCCGCCAGAGGTATATTAGATGCCAACGTGGCAGATGGCGAGTCCATCGCCGTTACTCAAACACGACTATACATACGCCCTTGAATTTCTTCTCAGACGTATGCAGGTTTCCTCTCGATGTTAATTGTAATATGTTGTATCGACCACTGTCCTTCCCTAGCCCCTCGGGCGTAGGCACTAGGGGCGTGCCTCCCTGTAATTTATACCCGCGTCGTTAAATAATCGAGCGCACTAATTTACACAGGCATAAACATAACTACATAACTTATGTTAGTTTTTAGTTCGCCATATTTGATACGTAATTAGGGTGGCTCAAAAAACTTTTTCTTTATTGATCTAATTGACAGATAAGATGAGAAAGGGGATGGATGTATTAAGAAAGACTGACAAAACGTATACAATAAAAATGTGAGGTAAAAGCTACTGCCGACAAACTGACAATTGGACGAAGCTATGTTCAAGTTGCCATTGTAAAAAAAAAATTAACAACAGACATTAAATTATATCTTAATATATATAAATTACGTGTCACGTTGTTTGTCCGCGATGGGCTCCTAAACTACTTAACCGATTTTAATCCAATTTGCACACCGTGTGCAGTTTGATCCAACTTACAAGATAGGATAGCTTACATCACAATTGGACCCGATAGGTGGCGCTAAGATCGTGTTTCAGGAAATTTTACTTTTTCACCCGGGCGAAGCTGGGCGGGACAGCTAGTATAGATAGATAATCTAATGTTTGTCTGTATGTCACCGAACTCCTCCTAAACAGGTGACCGATTTAAATGCAAGCACAACTATACATACGCCTTTGAATTGCTTCTCAGACGTATGCAGGTTTCCCCTCGATGTTTCCCTTCACCGTAAAGCTCGTGGTGTGACTAATCACTGTACTTAAGTTCAGAAAATACTCATTGGTACAGTAGGGATTCGAACTTGCAATCTTTGCGTTCCGTAAGAACTACTCGGCCATCACAGCTCGATAATACATATCATGAATGTATTATAGCATTGCTATCCAGCGTGGCAATGCTGCTAGTCTTCTTGGCACGTTGCCTCGGGATACCGATTTGGGACAAATATTTTATGTGTAAGTAGTTAGTTGCAACTGTTCTTTGTAAATATTGATAATTGTTATGTATTCTAAATCATACTATTTTATCTATACCATTTGGGTGGCAAACAAGCATGCGGTCCGCCTGATGGTAAGCGGTTACCGCCGCCTATGGACGCTTGCAGCACCAGGGGTATCACTAGCGCGTTGCCGACCCTGCAGGCATCTTTTCACACCCTTCTTGAAGAACTCCATGCTGTACTCTCCAGGGAAAACCTCAACGGGGAGCTCATTCCACAGCCTGAGCGCTCGCTGATCAAAATAATCTTCTGCTCTTAATACGAAAGTTTTAAGAGAGGAATAACATTTTTAATACATAAATCAATCACACAAGAAGCCTGAAAACGTGATAGATCATATATCACCTTTAAGGTCCTTCATAACCTCGTGTGATTCTCCATGACATTACCACAAACAGTTTCGAACACGTAACCCGCTAGTTAGCAAGGACAGATGCTTTATACAATTAACCTACGCCTACGGGATAAACGATAGTTAAACGTTTTATGATGTAAATGATACAAATTTCCATCCAATTCTTGTACCATTATACGACCATTATAAAGACATCAACGCGCGCTCCATTCGTTTAATTCTGAATTAAACGAATACTATTATGCAATCTCACTTAATGTTCATTTATTTATATTATTTTAATCATTAAGATACTAAAAGGATATTTAATGGAAGGTGTATTAAATTGAAATTAGGAATTGTAAGCGTAAATAGGCTACGGTAACCGTTTTCCATCGAATGGGCCGTATGCTTGTTTTTATTTAGGCTAATGGGCGAATTCTAGAGCAAGTGAACGAATTTGTATATCTAGGAATTATGTTCACACGAGATGGAAAGTATGAAAAAGATATTGAAAGAAGGATAACTGCCGGAAATAAGGTGAATGGAGCCATGTCGGCGTTGATGGGCAGTAAAAGTCTGAGCAAGAATGCTCGAGTTGCTGTCCACAACGCGATATTGGTACCTACCTTATTGTATGGCAGCGAATCCTGGGTATGTCAGAGGAGCATGAATATAGCATAAATGCAGTTGAGATGCGTTCCCTTAAAAAATAGATTCGGAAAGCATTCGGAAAATATCTTTATTGTAAAGTGTAAGGTTCGAATTTATTTATTTTGGCACACGTTCCGACAGAGAAAGAGCCGTGGTGGCCGAGTGGTTCGAGCAGTTGCCTGCGACGCAAAGGTCGCAAGTTCGAATCCCGACTGTACCAATGAGTTTTTCTGAACTTAAGTACAGTGATTAGTAACACCACGAGCTTTACGGTGACGGAAAACATCGAGAGGAAACCTGCATACGTCTGAGAAGAAATTCAAAGGCGTATGTACAGTCGTGCTTGAGTAACGGCGATGGACTCGCCATCTGTCACGTTGGCACCTAATATACCTCTGGCGGAAAGTGGGTGTGTGGGTATTACCTATACACCTCTGCCTACCCCTTCGGGGACCCTTGTGGGAAGGCGTGAGGATATATACGTTCCGACATTTCACTCAAAACGCTCTTAACACCATCTTAATAAGGTTCAATTTGGTGTAATTACACTGTAAACATTGAATTGTTTTCAAAAGCAAGTGCTCAAACGCACGTACAAATAATTGGATCGTGTTACGGCCAATAAGAAAACGCGTTACTTTGGTACTATTCATTAAAATATTGCTGTCTCTTTCACAAGAACCGGTTGAATATTATGCTATCCTACTCTTTGTGGTCGTTCGTAATACAGTCTTGGATTCTTATACGCGTTTTGGATTAATAATATTGATCCCAATGCAGGTTCCCACAGCAAATGAACTTGGATTGGACCAACGTATTATTATTTTAAAACGAAAGTGGAGAAAGAAGAACGGTGAACTCGCCAGCAGTCAATTTACTAACAGGTACATATCATCACGCGGAGTCCCTAACGGGGTAGACAGAGAGTATAGAGCGCCGGTTCTAACTTACATACCTCTTTCGCTTCGTTCACCAGACCTATTGTCGGGCCTACGTTGTTCCCCCATACTTGGGTACTATTGCTGTAACGAAAAAATATTTGTAAATTATTGTATATGCCTAATGATTTGAAAAGATTAACCATGGAGTTTCTTGCCGGTTCTTCTCCATGGAAGCGACCAACCCGAACCGTGCTTCTTTTTCGACGTTTTATAAGTGCCCACCTGGGCCTATGTGAAATAAAAAGATTTTGATTTTGAGTAAATTTTGCACCTTAAATTAGCTCTGGCAAAGAAAAGGTGTATACACCTCTGCCTACCCTTGACCCTTGTCCCCGAAAGCGTAAGGAAGCGTAAATATAAATAACAATTCGTTAGGACATTGACCAATCCTATAATAACTAGAGCTTGTACCATACCATAGGAACAAGACTATGGTTTACTTGCCAAAAGATGGCGAGTCTATGGTTTCTCTAACGTGAATATACTCTTTAAAACAGATTTATCAAAATCGGTTCACCCAGTCGGAAGTTGTGAGGTAACAAACATAAAAAAGAAATACAATCGAATTGAGAACCTCCTCCTTTTTTGTAGTCGGTTAAAATTAGGGAGAATGTGTGTTTGTGTGAGTGCCTGAGTGTGTGTGTGTGTGTGCATTTAATAAAGTGCATTTGTTCGAACATACTTGCTTTTTCTGATTTATACAATCATAGATTTTAGAGTTGGATTTTTTTTTATACAACAAGTGTGAAAGGCAAACAAGCATACGGCCCACCTGATGGGAAACGGTTACCGTAGCCTATTTACGCTCACGATACAGAAGTATCACTTGCGCGTTGCCACTCTGTGTTCGGAGATTTATACTGTGTTGACAACATAATGTAACCTGTAATTCAAGATGTACCCCGGATATCAAAACAAGGATTGCAATCGCCAAACAAACATTTAACAATAAAAAACATATATTTACTTCCCACATATCCAAAAAGGTAAAGAAAATGTTCATAAAAACATATATCTGGAGCACTGCACTATATGGTTGTGAGACGTGGACAATGACAAAGAGGGATAGAGAGGTGTTGGAGGCATTTGAAATGTGGTGCTGGAGAAGGATGAAAAAAATCAGCTGGACGGAAAGGGTGACAAACGAAGACGTGCTGAAAAGAGTTAATGAAACAAGAATTCTGCTGGAAACAGTCGAGAATAGAAGAGGAAAGATGATAGGCCACCTTATACGACATGACAGCTTCTTTAGAAACATTTTAGAAGGAAAGGTAGAGGGGAAGAGAGGAAGAGGAAGACCAAGATTAACATACATGGGTCAGATCAAAGAAAAAATTTCTCTCATGACGTATAAGGAGATCAAGGAGGTTGCGCTGGACAGAAGCGAATGGAGGGGACTGCATACGCCGACAAGAGCCCAGCTCTTAAATTTGTGATGATGATGATGACAACATAATCAGTCTAATCCTTCGGTTGCCAACACAATATAACAACCTCCCCCTCCCCAAGGAGCTCATTACTGGAAACCTTATTCACCGCGAAGAACACAACACAAAAAATAGTGCTATTTGGCTACGTACTTCTATAAGGTGGAGGTCCTGCCCCAGTCGGGCAGCTCCAAATTCGAACGGAGA
>JACCPG010008957.1:0-36254 GCA_016069955.1 Drepana arcuata
GTGAAGGCAGGGGTTAAACACGTCTTTTTCCGGAGGTATACTAAGATGAGAACCTTTAAGATGGCGAACCCGTCGCCGTTTTACAAGCACAAAATATATATACGAGTACATCTAATTAGCTCTCATACATGTGCAAGTTTTGCGTCGAAGTTTTCCTTCACAGTAATTTTTTTGGTATGATGTACTGTACTTAAGTTAAGAAACAGCTCTCAGATACGCGGATTTACATATTTTTTCTGTACTTAAGTTCAGGTCACACCACGAGCTTTACGGTGAAGGAAAACATCGAGAGGTCACCTGCATATGTCTGATAAGCAATTCAAAGGCATATTATAGTCGTGCTATAGCTAGTTGAGGCGATGGACTCTTATAGACCAAACATAGCGGGAGAGTGAACAGAAAGGGATTTTGTCCAGTGGGTAATGGCCGTTATCTTTGCGGAACGACATGGATATGTATCTGTTAATTGAAAACGTATTACGTACGTTATTTGGAAATATTTCCTCCATTATAAACGCTATGTGCAAGTAGGACAGCATGCCTTAATACTATCGTAAGAGAAAGAGATGCAAGTATGTTATGTGTCTATTTTACATACCATTGTATTCAGCCGAAGCATTGTAAAAGCCGTGGTGGCCGAGTGGTTCGCGCAGTTGCCTGCGACACAAAGATCGCAAGTTCGAATCCAGACTGTACCAATGAGTTTTTCTGAACTTAAGTACAGTGATTAGCCGTAAGCTCATGGTGTGACCATGAGCTTTACGGTGAAGGAAAACATCGAGAAGAAACCTGCATACGTCTGAGAAGAAATTCAAAGGCGTATGTATAGTCGTGCTTGAGTAACGGCGATGGAGTTGCCATCTGTCACGTTGGCACCTAATATACCTCTGGCGGAAAGTGGGTGTGTGGGTATTACCTATACACCTCTGCCTACTCCTTCGGGGACCCTTGTGGGAAGGCGTGAGGATATTATTATTATTATATTGTATTCAGTTAAATAATTTGAAGAGTAAATAAATGTTGCTTTTATTGATACGATGATGTGTATTCAAAGGTATATTCACACGAAATAACACACCGATGAATGTTGGATACTTTCATTCGTTCACTCAGAAATTCATTCAATCGTAAATATTGCCATTTTATTGAATAAAAAATAATATATCGTCGATTTTTGCGGCATTTGGTAGTCGATGGGATAAAAGGTAGTATTGCTGGGGAATTTTACAATGGGAATGGAATTATGGTTTCCTTATTAGAAATCAATTTAATTTATATCTCCTAAAGATAAATATCCTTTTATCAAAGTATACCACGAGCTTCCACAACTTCAACAATCAACGTAACTTCGGGACGAAGCCTGCATACGTTTATGAAGAAATTCAAACACGTATATAATATAGTCGTGCTTAAGAAACGGCGATGCATTCGCCATTTTTCATGTTTCCAGCTAAAATATAGCTCTGGGTGAAAGTGGGTGTGTAGTCTGCCTATCCTTTACCTTTACCCTTTTGAGAAGGCGTCCTCACGCCTAACTTAGCTTTACTACGGCAGCCATGCTTAGGATATATCTTTTTATATTCTAAGTATGGCTGTATTTAGATCTGTTTACAATGTGTATGAGTACCTCATACCTTTGACATAGGTCATACCTACAGTTTTATGTATCAAACCCTTGATCCAGGTACTACAAATTCATATTACCCAGAGTCTAACATTAGTACCTATATATTAAGGTAGGTACTAAACAATGATTTCATAAAAAAACATACCTAATATTACTGCAACGAGTCAGTCGAGAGAAACAAGGGAACTAGACAACGATATAAATATACTTATACAAACGTCCCGTCCAGCTTCGCCCGGGGGAAAAAGTTAAACTTCCTGAAACACGATCTCAGCTCCACCTATCGGGTCCAATTGTGATGTAAGCTATCCTATCTTTTAAGTTGGATCAAACTGCACACGGCGTGCAAATTTCATTGAAATTGGTTAAGTAGTTTAGCAGTCCATCGCGGAGAAGCAGCGTGACGCGTAATTTATATATATTAAGAAGATAGATAAATATATACATAAATGCATAGAACATCCAAGACTATGGTACAAATACTCCTGTTCATCTCACAAATATTTGCCCTGAGCGGGAATCGAACCCGCGACCTTAAGGTTTGCAGTCAAGAACTCTGACCACTAGACGAGCGGCTCTTGAGGTCCTGTTGAGTATCCAATAGGTTTCATTTATTTGCATTTTCTCATTAATGATGCACCACTAAGCTTAGCTATCATTCATACCAAAACCACAACACATAGGCACATTACATACATACATCCTTCGTGTAGAATCCCATGCAGATTTCTGTAGGAAATACCTCAATGTGGGGTGTCATCTCGATTACCTGAGCGTCCGCGAAAGGAGTAACGTTCTTTTATTTTGCTTGGTTTCTAAAAATTACATTCTGTATAGTGCATTCCCATGTACTGACAAGTCAACTGCGTCCACATAAGCCTCCAATTGCGTCTTTATCTGCCCGGCCACTATATTATATTATATATATTGCCGCTCGAATTCTCGTGATATGTCTGCGTCCCTAGTGTAAAGGCAGCGTGCATTATATACCTCGTCCCTTAATGTATCCTATACGCCGATTCCCGAACGGGGTAGGCAGAGAGGGTAGAGCGCCAGTTCTCTCTAGACGCTCTTTCGCTTCGTCCACATTCATCAGTCTCTTCATACATGCCCGGTTTCTAGAACTCTTCACGTTCTCGCCCTTGAGTATCCGATCGACTTGATCTAGGTAGGTGGAATGTGGTCTTCCTCTGCCTCTTCTTGCACAAACTTTCGCTTTATATATATGGTTCGTCAATCTTTCTTCACTCATCATCTTCACTTACTTTTAATATTTCATTATTTATATATATACCCCATGTGCGAAGACAGACGAAAAGTGAGCATAGCCTTTGCGTTATCGACTTATTTACAAGATGATGCAGTCATATTTACGTTTGAAACCCTGCCAAAGCCACTTGTGGACAATTAATTGTCAACGTTTTCTCCCCGAGTCCCCGAAGTATATGTAGTAAGTAGGTGTATAGGGAGTATCCACACCCACACCCACTTTCCGCCAGAGATATATTTTTGTCGTCGATGTGACAGATTGCGAGTCCAACGCCATTACCCAAGTACGACTATACGTACGTATTTCAGACATATGCTGGCTTCCTCTCGACGTATTCCTTCACCGTAATATATGTAGTAGGTATTATTATTGAAGAAACTATGTACTTTTTCAGAATATAAAAAAGTTGTTACTTAGACTGGTAGAGTGTTGTGATTTTATCTTTATGACGATATAATAAAACATATAGCTCCAAAGATAACAACATGACAACAGTATTAAAGTAATATTCACTCCGAAACATGTTTTTGTAGGATTTTCTCCTGAAACAATTCATGATATATAAAAATAAAATCGTTACCTCTATATGTTTAATTTATCGTGACAGCAGATCTTACAGCGAAAATAATGTAAAGAAATTATGATTATAATTGTGTACTGTGTTTAATGTAATTGGCTACTGGTCATTCTAACGTGTATTCTAATAAATGAATAAATAAAATAAATATATAGATAAATAAATCAGCAATGAATACTTTTATTTGCTTCCTCTCATTGTGCCCAACAACACATATTTGCGCAATTGTCCTTTTTTCTGCGGCATTACGGTCATCACACCATCAAGGTCCCCGAATGAGTGGGCAGAGGTAATCCAATATTTTTTCTCGCTGGAGAATATAATACGTTGGTAAAAGCTGGGATCGAACCTGCAATCTTGACTGCAAGCGAATACACAACCGCACTTTTATTACAGCGTATTTTTATCTCCTACTAATACAATAACTATTAATGCGAAAGTTTGTGAGGATAACTGTTAGTCAATCACGCCAGAACGGCTGAACGGATTCGGGAATAGGGTGGATTAATATGTACGATGCGTTTTTGTTCCATAAAAATCACACTTACGGATGTAAATTATTACCCACGTGAAACCGCGGGACACAGTCAACACCATCCAGAATTTATCCAACTAAATAATGACAACGATCATACCATCCATGCCAACCTACTCATAATTCCATCCAAGTAGGGACAGATGATATCTACTCACAAAGAAATCCCTGCTGTCAACGCATTAACTCGATTTCTGGTCCCGTTGCCATGGCAACCAGGGCATTAGTTATAAGTGATGCGTGAGCAATATTTCACACTCAAGTGTAATTTGATGATATATGGGAACCCTTTGTCTAGACGGCGGAAAGAAGGATCAGCCAGGGAACTGGCTTTTAAGGAGAATTTACGATAGTGGATTGAAATTTAAGAGTGTGCAGTGGAAAAACCCTTTTGAAGGAGAATTGACACGGTACATACATACAGATTCAGTATACAGTCAATAAGATCACACTGTATTTATATATATCAACATTCGTTAGTCTCGCAAAAACTCAAGAATGGCACATGGTAAATTGTCTATAGATCCTTCGATGATTTAGATCAAAAGTTCGACCCGATAGGTAACACTGTAGCAGGGCTGGACCTGTACCTACTTATATATCCTCACGCCTTCTCATAAGGGTCTCCGAAGGGCGCCCCCTTCAATCAGCGTGATTTCTGTTTTTTAGGGTCTTGACTTTGAGATATATCTATCTTTTTTATACATTCTTCTGTGCGTGTATTTGCCACTGAACTCCTAAAAGGCTTGACCGATTTTAATGACATTTTCTGTGTGTCTTCAGGTAGATACGAGAATGGTTTAGATTCACAATTTCACTCGATAGGTTATCGTTTCAGGAAATTTGTTTTTTTTTTTCACACGAGCCAAGGTGGGCGGGGCAGCTAGTATATACATATAATGAATAGATAGTATTAATTAAGATGCTAGATTCTCAAGTCAGCAATAAAAACATACATACATACATATCATCAAGCCAGGTCCCTAACGGGGTAGGCAGAGAGTATAGAGCGCCAGTTCTCTCTAGACTTACATACCTCTTTCGCTTCGTCCACATTCATCAGTCTCTTCATACATGCTCGTCGGTTTCGAGTACTCTTAACGTTCCCGTCCTTGAGCGTCCGATCTATTTGATCCAGGTAGTTGGAACGTGGCCTTCCTCTGCCTCTTCTTGCACACACTTTTGCTATGTATATCTGTTTCGTAAATCTTTCTTCACTCACTCAGTGAAAAAAACAAACGTAATGATATACGGAAGATCGGGGTATCCTGCCACAGGTAATAAAATGAACGTAACTTAACTGATGAAATACCAAAGTATTGTTAAATAATATCTTTTGCTCAAAATTCGAAAAAATATCTTCGCAAACGTCCACAGAATTGTAGTAGGTTATTAGATACGCTGGGTAATGACGCTTAATCAAGGGACATTCATATTTCATCAATTTATATGCCCATATAAATTGCATTTGATCAAATCGATCGGACTCTCAAGGACGGGAACGCTAAGAGTACTCGAAGCCGACGAGCATGTATGAAGAGACTGATGAATGTGGACGAAGCGAAAGAGGTATGTAAGTCTAGAGGGAACTGGCGCTCTATACTCTCTCCCTACCTCGCTAGGGACTTGGCGTGATGTATAAATTATATGTATGTACGTATAAATTGCAGAAATTGTTAACAAAGGCAAACGCTCAGATTATGGGTATGATTCATGCATGTTCGAGTTGCTGGTCAATCAATACGTTCCCATATAATCAATACAATGCCCATACGAAATGATTGCATTGACGTCCAAACCTAGTTGGCAATAATTAACTATGTATATTTTGTATAGTAAGCAGCGACCTATTGTCGGGCCTACGTTGTTCCCCCATACTTGGGTACTATTGCTGTAACGAAAAAATATTATTGTTGTGCATGCCTAATGATTTGAAAAGAGTATCCATGGAGTTTCTTGCCGGTTCTTCTCCATGGAAGCGACCAACCCGAACCGTGCTTCTTTTTCGACGTTTTATAAGTGCCCACCTGGGCCTATGTGAAATAAAAAGATTTTGATTTGATTTGATTTGATTTGATATATCTTCACGCCTTTCTATAAGGGTCCCCGAAGGGGTACAAGTGTGAAAGTAGTACCCACACACCTATTTTGGTGCCAACATGACAGAAGGCGAGTTCGTCGCCGTTTTTCAAGCACCCTTATACATACGTCTTTTTTCTTGAACGTGTCGGGCTTCCTGTCGATGTTTTCCGGTACAGTAAAGCTTGTGGTGTGACTAAATCATTGTAGTGAAGTTGAGAAGAACTCATTACTATATCGGAAATCGAACCTGCAATTCTATTGCAGGCAACTACTTAAGCCACGCGGCCACCACGGCATATTTGACATTTAGTGCTAAACGCTGATCATTAACAATCATGACAGACGTATCGCTAACGGGAAGATCACGTTCCAACTACCTAGATCAAATCAATCGGACACTCAAGGATGGACGTTCCCAAGAGTACTCCAATCTGGCGGAATAAGGAGATGAATGTTGATGAAGAGAAAGAAGTATGTCTAGAGAGAACAAGCCAATCTGCCTACCCCATTAGGGAATGATGAGTATAAAATCACGGACACGTCATCTTACGTTAAGCATAAATAATAATAAATCGCAATATCACGTCACGATACGATACCAGAATCTATTAAACGTAAGATACAAACAAGATGTTTAATTACGATCTTGTCGTATTACCGCACGAAACCAACCTACACCTTTAGCTAAAGATTAACCGAATTATCTCACAAAGGAAGTGGTAAGATACGGCGAATTGTCTTGTCAAGAACACAAGGCTAAAGCTTCGGGCACACTGTCGACAATCCCGGGATTTGACAATGTGGATCTTGGAGATGTTACAGAAGGAAAGAGATGTTACATAAAATATTATGTTCGCGTTATTCTTTTGTTTATTTCCTACTTCTTTACATAGGACTAGCGGCCTGTACGTACGGTGGGCATTTATTATTTAAACATTTTGGCAAACATTATTTTTCTTGAAATTAAAATAGAATATATTAATCAGTGATATGGAGCATTAAAATGGTGAAAGAATTTTTAAAATCGTTCCAGTATTTTTTGAGCCATTTCCTTACAAACATACTTACATAAAAATCTTTACTCTTTATAGTATTAGTATATAGTATACATAAAATGAAGTCGCTTCCGCTATCTTTTTGCTTAGATATTTAATACTATTTAAAGGTTTAAAGGTTTATATACATGTATCATCATTAATTTAAGAACTGAGCTCTTGTCGGCGTCTCTGATGCAGTCCCTTCCATTTGCGTCTGTCCAGCGCAACCTCTTTGACCTCCCTATACGTCATGAGAGACACTTTTTCTTTGATCTGACCCATCTATGTTGATATTGGTCTTCCTCTTTCTCTCTTCTCCTCTGAAAGATTCAGAGATTTGGAGTGTGATGTCGTAACTTAACTTAACGTAGCTTCTGAGCTTAGTGTACGGTAAAGAAAAATATCAAGAAGAAACCTGCATGTTTTATCTACGCTTACGTGACCTAGCTCTCTGGCCAGGCTAGAAATTAAATGGCATATATCCAAATTCAAGACACCTTATCGCTGCATACATATTTAGGTATCAACGTGTCAGGTGACATATCTGTCGCTGTCCCTTATGCGCCACTACAGTTTCCTTCTATGACGTAAGCAGATGTAATCGTTGGAACACATAGTGTATTCTGATCGCCTTGCTTATTACAAGTTGACTTTTTAAACAAAAAACAAGTATTCAGTCCGCCTGATGGTAAGCGCTTAGTTACCGCGGTCTATAAACTCAAGCAATACCTGAGATAATAAAAATGGGAAATTTACAGGCAATCTGCCAATTTTTTTATTATGTGATGCCCAACCGATGATCCGAATCACAAATCTCAATAACCCAACTAAAATAACGCAGCTTGATATATTCCCTAATGGAATGTCGTATTGATACGTTCCACCAGCGTTGATGGGAGCCCATCTGATATATAGCTTACAAATTCGTGTGACACTGCGTTATATTATGACTGCATAAGGATCGGCTATGATCGATGTTTCGCAGAAAAGTACTATAACAGTACCAAAGTTTAGTACAAAGCAAAAGTGTGTGCAAGAAGAGACAGAGGAAGACCACGTTCCAACTATCTGGATCAAATCGATCGGACGCTCGAGGACGGGAACGTCAAGAGTACTCGAAACCGACGAGCATGTATGAAGAGACTGATGAATGTGGACGAAGCGAAAGAGGTATGTAAGTCTAGAGAGCACTGGCGCTCTATACCTCTGTCTAGCTAGGGACTCGACGTGATGATATGTATGTATGTATGTATGTAAGTTTAGTACTATTTCAGCTATGCTTTCGAGGTATATTCCATGCTTGCTTGCTTGAAAAAGGAACCTTTAATGGCAATATCTATATATTCGACGTTCCCATCCTTGAGTGTCCGATCCATTTGATCTAGGTAGTGAGAACTTACCCCTTTCTCTGCCTCTTCTTTCACACATCTTCGCATTTCATACCTGTTTTGTTATTCTTTATTCAGTCATCCTTTCTGTATATCCTAACCAACGTAATGCCTTTCTTCGTCTTTAGAATTACACCCTTATTCATGCCAGTTACTTCGCGAATATCTTCATATCGTTCCCACTGGGCTCCACAAAGGGGTACGCAGAGTGGTATATTTATTTTTAGGTGCCAAAGAATCGTTCTCGAATCTCTTCATTGCGAAATCGATCATGTCATTATGCCGCACATTTATCAAAGGGGATGCATCTCAACTCAACTAAGAGTGTGATTGGAATCAATAAAAGAAACAAGACGTTCTTGAAGCTATAAAAACCCGTATCGCAGAATAGACGCGAGTGACAAACTTTCGGTTGTTATCGTTTCGTCTGGATTGATGATTGAATATAGCGTAAAAGGTAGGTTTGATGGTAACAATTTTCCGTATTCTCCATATTTAAAGGGATGTGCTATTCACAACCTCAAATGTAAACAAAATGAAATAACACATTATGTTCGTGCTTAGAATACTGATATATTTTCTTTAATATTTACAATTCTATTATATATCTTAAGTCTACTGTGGGAGAGCTTAAATCTGTGTGATGCTAATATATGGTAACGTTGACTTGTTTATTGCATACTGAGATTACATTGTATGATGTGAATATGAGATGAGCGAAATATTTGAATTGTCAGCCATCTTGTCGCCTATTGGGCGGCTTAACTTTGCGTATAAGTACTATAGTTGGTAGTTTGGTTTAATTGAATTCAGTTTTTCGTTACTTATAGCATGTGACCCGCCTGATGGTAAGCCACCACCTTTGACTACTTGAAGCATTTACGAATCGACAAAGGTTTAATTTTTGTCGCGAAAATAAAACCTTAATGCTTTTTGCTTGAGAAATCAACGATTTTAAAGTTAAGGCTATAAGAAAACTCCAAATCAAATTCTTTCACTATTATACGCAGAAAAAATCGCCGGCAATAGCTAATTTAATTAAAGACAATATTGTTCAAAGAATCAAACCTATTAATTAAACTATAAAATAATAAATATCCTCACGCCTTCCCACAAGGGTCCCCGAAGGAGTAGGCAGAGGTGTATAGGTAATACCTATACACCCACTTTCCGCCAGAGGTATATTAGGTGCCAACGTGACAGATGGCGAGTCCATCGCCGTTACTCTAGCACGACTATACATACGCCTTTGAATTTCTTCTCAGACGTATGCAGGTTTCCTCTCGATGCTTTCCTTCACCGTAAAGCTCGTAGTGTGACTAATCACTGTACTAAAGTTCAGAAAAACTCATTGGTACAGACGGGATTCGAACTTGCGACCTTTACGTCGCAGGCAACTGCTCGAACCACTCGGCCACCACGGCTCAATTGAACTGAATTAAACGAAGCTCGTAGTATACGAGGAAGCAACACACATACCTATTTTATGTAATGTTGGGTATATTACATGCAGAATATTATACTTGAGTGATCGTCCCATTATATACGTCAATCTCAATTCTATCATGCTCGAGTCAAGAACGACCGAACCAATAAACAAGGGCCCTTGATGAAAGCAATAGATTCTTCCTAAATTAATATTGACTTGTGTATAAGCCAACACCAGGGAATAACCTCTATTAGGGAATAAGTTTGATAGTTTGTTTAAGTAATATTTATATTATGTTATTAGCCGTGGTGGCCGAGTGGTTCGAGTAGTTGCCTGTGACACATAACCGCAAGTTCGATTCCCGACTGTACCAATAAGTTTATCTGAACTTAAGTACAGTGATTAATCACACCACGAGCTTTACGGTGAAGGAAAACATCGATAGGAAACCTGCATACTTCTGAGAAGCAATTCAAAGGCGTATGTATAGTCGTGCTTGAGTAACGAAGTATGCGATGACATGTTAATGATAATCAAAATCTGAAATAAACGGCGACGGACTCGCCATCTGTCACGTTGGCACCTAAAAATATATCTCTGGCGGAAAGTGGGTGTGCGGGTACTACCTATATACCTCTGCCTTCTCCTTCAGGGACACTTGTGGCAAGGTTGTTATTTCGTAGCTTAGTTAAGAAAAATATGAATATTATAGCAACATTTGGACTCACTCAAAGTGGCGCCGTTACATGAATAAATCACCGCTGTAACAACTCACAACTAACGTTTGTAACGAAAGAATCTTGTTTGTTTTTGGACTGAGGAAAAGTTTTATTGCCGAGACAAAAAATGACTGCCTTTATTTGGGATTCAGCGCGAAAAATTCAAGCTCGAGTTTATAGCTCTAGATTCTGGGGGCTTTATTATAATTACATTCATTTGTCTATTTTGTGTTTTGTTTTGTTCGACGTCGTTTGACACAGTGGCCTAGTTCACAGTCAATGGTCGCAAATTTAATACCACGAGGAGACGATATAAGTTTTTTCTGTGGCAAACAAGCATTCGGCCTGCCTGTTGTTAAGCCGTTACCACGGCCTATGGACGCTTGCAACACAAGGGGTATCACTCGCGCGTTCGTGCAGAAATCTTCTCACACCTTTCTTGAAGAACTCCATGCTGTATTCTCCAGGAAAAACCTCAACCTGACCGTTAGTGGAAGAAAACTCCTTTGGAGCCGCGCAGTGCGAAACCTTTGTGGCCCCAAGGTATGGGGGATGTATTCCCCGTCGATGGCGAGAGGTGCGGTGGTAGAAGTAGGTAAGTAGGTAATTTTTTTTACAACTAAATATCTTCACGTTGATAGAGACTTGGACCAAGACTTTCTATTCTCTGTATTAAATGTAGGTAAGTACGTGCGTCTTTAAATTAATATAATATATCCTCACGCCTTCCCACAAGGGTCCCCGAAGGGGTAGGCAGAGGTGTATAGGTAATACCCACACACCCACTTTCCGCCAGAGGTATATTGGGTGCCAACGTGACAGATGGCGAGTCCATCGCCGTTACTCAAGCACGACTATACATGCGCCTTTGAATTTCTTCTCAGACGTATGCAGGTTTCCTCTCGATGTTTTCCTTCACCGTAAAGCTCGTGGTGTGACTAATCACTGTACTTAAGTTCAGAAAAAACTCATTGGTACAGTCGGGATTCGAACTTGCGACCTTTGCGTTGCAGGCAACTGCTCGAACCACTCGGCCACCACGGCTTTAAATTCCTTGTCAAATATATGCGGATTTCCTCACACTGCTTTCCTTCACCGTAGAGCTCGTGGTGTGATGATAAATTCCTATACTTAGATCAGTAGTACCACCGCACCTCTCCCGTCAACGGATTATTCCACATATCTCTCGCACGTGACATTTAAGTATATTTTTTTCCTTGGAGGTCTGTGCGATTTCCATAGATGCTTCATCTGTCAAAATTAACCCCGTCGAGATTATCCCTAGAGAGTAAAACATGAGATTCTTTAGTAAGGATGTGAAATAAACAAATACTTCTTGAACCACACAACTTACTTATCACTTTGCTATCATACTTTATATTCGCACTTTATTGGCACGCCTCACGCCTTGTAAGAATGCGTAGGCAAAAGTAGGCAGAAATTTATAGGCAAAACCCACACACCTACTTGCCGCCAGAGATATATTTTAGGTGCCAACGTTAAAGATGGCGAGTCCATACTTTTTCATCGACTTTAATTTAAAAATACTTTAAAAACGGTTGGAAATGTCTCTATTCTGATCTCTTCTCAATGTAACTTCATATTGTCTTTTTAACGGACGTATTTCTTTTGTTTCTTAGATTTGCAAAGATGACAAATCGAAAATCTATGTGTATCTAAGTTCTAAGACATTATATAAAATACGACAAACGTGAATGTCCTTCGGGAGTATAGACCTTTTGTAAGAACCCTTTAGAACAACGACTACAGAAGTTAACAAGCGAAAAATACATTCTGAATTCATGTCTCCGAAGACGTACTTTGACATAAAATGATGGTTCTTATTTGGTTACAAAAATGGTATTGTTCAGTATTTTACTTCACGTATCTCAATCCTACAACGAGGCAGAGGTGTTATAATACCCACATAAGTGTAGCTCTTCTCATGAGAAAAATCGAAACACCTTATCTTTATGATTTGTAAGTTGGTATTAGCAGAAAAAAATTACATATATTATTCCTAAATAAACACATTTTTCTAATAATCCTTACATAACATAAATCTACAAGGTGTTTCGAGTTTTCTGTTAAGAAGTGCATTAGTAGATCAAGCCAACGTAATGTTGTTACTCGAATAATAAGAACAGCTTCGAAAACGTAAATTTTCCCAAAAATTTTTTTTTATATATATAACAAGAGTGACAAACAAGCATACGGCCCATCTGATGGGAAACGGTTACCGCAGCCTATTTATGCTCACGATACTGAAGTATCACTTGCGTGTATCTACTCTGTGCTCGGAGAGTTATAGTGTGTTGGCAGCAGGCAGGCTTTAATCCCTCTGCTTCCAACACAATGTAACAATCCTCCCCCCTCCCCAAGGAGCTCATTACTGGAAACCTTATTCACCGCGTAGGAACTCAACACAAAAAATTGAGTTATTTGGCTACGGACTTCTATAAGGTGGAGGTCCTGCCCCAGTCGGGCAGCTCCGAATTTGAACGGGAAACCCGTTATGCCTTACTTCTCTTATAAAATAGCAATAAAGTGTGCCCTGTCTATTGAGTCTTCATTCAACCCAAATTGGAGTTTTTCAAGAAAGGTGTGTAGAGATATCCCTTGTGTTGCAACGGTCCATAAGCAGCGATAATCGCATACCGCATACCATCTGGCGGGCCGCGTGCTTCGCTACCTTAGTGATATAACAATGTTTGTTTAGCCATTAGTTTGATCAACACCATGTCTAACGATATAGATATATATCACCAGACCCTGCCGAAACTCGCAGAAACAGTTAGAAAATACTTAGAAACTATTTGATAATATATAAGTTTTTAAAGTGTATTTTGCTATATTGTAAATTAGTTTATCCATATTATTATTATAATTTTCTTTTAACATCATATTGGTATACCTAATTACGTATTCCGACGCAGGAGGACTCAAAAAAAACCAATTTACTTAAAATAATTTAATTATAAAGAAATTACAAATTATAAGACTGACGACAATCGAGGTAAGAATTGAAGTGAAGTGCGGGGTCGCGTGGTCTCAGGTCCGCGGGGCCTCGTGTTGCAGATTCAGCGATTCCCTCATTTCGCAATATATTCTACGAATGCATGCGATCGGCGTGTGATCCTGTGTCAGCTATATACTTAGTGACGTAGGATGTAACACCTCCCCCCTTGGATCAGCGACTATTTCTTAAGATTGAAAGGAAGAGTCGCTGGAAGCTGGTTGCGGGATGTTCCTTGATTTCCTTTATCTTGATGTGCATTCGGTTCCGTGTAGATGCGTAGAGTCTCTGCTCTCGGCTTGCTCCTCGTTCGACGATAGTATGATCGGCATAATATAACGCAGCAAATAGCAAGTGCCCCAAGTAATAATCCGTAGAATGGAATGGTTGTATGATACAAGGTCGATGTGTCTTGTATCCGAAGGGGTTCTTGTAAGCCGATCTTGTCTTGAATTTCGTGCAGTTTTTTCAGGTCTATGGAGTTGATTTTTAGATGTGGTAAGGTTGGCTCCTGTTCAGGTTTGAGGTTGATGCTACTAATCTTCATCGGTTGGCCTCTTGTATAATCATTGGCGTTGGCGATGGTGAAGTCGTCCGTGTGCAGTACGCAGGTATGTGGAATGGTAGCCAGAAAACTTCCAATTAAGGTGCTGATTTCGTCTCGTTCACAGGTAAGTCGTACTCGAGTTGGGCTGGAGAATACAATTAACTGCGTAGTGGCGGTCGTCCAATTTTTCCATAGCTGGCCTGGTCAGGTTGATAGATATTTTATTGCATGTGTCGGTTGGTCGATCCTCGATGATGTTGCAGATGCAGTCTGGTGATGATGTCAGATGATGGTTGAGCTCCTTTTCGCAGAGATACCGCGTGTCTATCTTCGGGCATTCTGCCTCTATGTACACGTGAATATCGCCAGTGATTGCAAGGAAAGGAGAAGGAGGGATAATAGCCTGCATATATTTATTGGGTACAACAATTAACTTATATAGGGAAAACGTTATCGGCGATACTATCGGAAATTTGAATACAAAGACTATACAGTTCTCACTAAAATATGACGCCGGTCTTATGACGTTATAATAATCTCTAAAATTTAAATCTAATAATTCTTCTTTACTATATAAAGTGCGAAGTCTTACTAAGGTGCTGTTAATAATATTTAAGTCTAACATAGAATGATGAGTGCGCGATTCACTACAAAATGCTATTGTATTTTCTAACCTACTTAATTCGCTTAATAAGCTATCTGCATTATCGTTAATTATTGAAAGCATTTGTCCGAATTTAGCAAATTTTAAAAGTGTATATGATACATTTTCTTGGCATCAAGTAAAATATGCATGGTTTCATTTAACTGAATTTGATTCTTTGCAAGTTGCGCAATGATTGAAGTATGTTTTCCATTAATTCTTTGCTAAGGCTTATGTGACGATTTTGCTGAGATATTATTTTATTCTGATTCTCCTTTAAAATTTGAATTGCGCTATTATATTTCACAGCGTCTTTGTAGTCCAAGTTACCCGTAATACTTTTAATTACAGAACCTAATCCATCCATTATACCTCTCTTAGAACGATTTGGCTCGAATGTTAATAAGCGGGATGAGGCTTCATTTAGTTTAATAGTTAAGTGATCAATTGGAAATTCATACAGTGCGTATGTATAATTATCTAGTCTGTTCTTAATGATAGTCAATTGAGATTTAAAAGTTAATACTGTCATCAATATCTATTAAGTTAATGTACTGTAAGAATATATGGTAGTCCGTTATTAGTCGCATGGGTCCTAGTTTAAATGGCAAAAGTCCGGGTCCGTCTTCTAAAGCTTCAAGTTTTATCTCGTGGGCTTGGGTCAGACTCAGATAGTGGTGTGTTAGAGTCTTGTGAGAGAAGCGACAAATCGTTATAGAGAGCGGTTTCATTTCTCTGGTCAGCAAAATTATTAATTAGAGCATTACGGATACCAGACGAATCCGTTGGTATACCATTAGTATTTATCAGGCGCGCGGCTGGCCCTGTGATTTTATTTAAAATCCCGTTAATTAATCCGAGCTGATTTATATCAGACCCATTACTATATTGAGCAACAATTTGGTCACAAAGTCCTATGAACCTAGTTAAGATGTTAGAGTTCCCGTCAAATTCTGGGACTAAGCGGAGAGCTTTAAAAATGTCATCAAAGTTGGCCATAGTGTCTACGGAACAATTGATATTACGTCTAGAGTCTAAATCGATCTGTCTACTGCTAACTAAATTAGGTTTGCGATCTTTCCTTGAATGGAAAATTTTGGCAAATTATAATAAAAATGAGAGAAAAAAAAATTACTATATAGATAGGAAAGGAAAGCAAGTCACTGGAAAATTCAGAGTACTTACATGAACATGATTTTTCTTGAGCGGTATTCGATTTCTGGAATCTCCGGCGTGGTTACTTCTTCTGGTATTCCCGGTGCGACGTTGAAAGTCTATCGAGACGTGAGAGGATGCGATTTTAGCGGTTCCCGTATCTCGCGACCCGACCCGAGAATCCTACCGACTGCGCCAATTACGTATTCCGACGCAGGAGGACTCAAAAAAAACCAATTTACTTAAAATAATTTAATTATAAAGAAATTACAAATTATAAGACTGACGACAATCGAGGTAAGAATTGAAGGGAAGTGCGGGGTCGCGTGGTCTCAGGTCCGCGGGGCCTCGTGTTGCAGATTCAGCGATTCCCTCATTTCGCAATATATTCTACGAATGCATGCGATCGGCGTGTGATCCTGTGTCAGCTATATACTTAGTGACGTAGGATGTAACAACCTACTGTAAGGATGTTAAGGTGTGTGTAAATAAATAAATAAATATTTATCGTGTCATAAGAACTTATTATTTAAGAAAACTTCTTAATTCGGTGAAACAGCTACTTACATAGAACACATAATGCGAAATACAAATTCACTGATTTATAAGTCTCCTCTCAATAACACTGAAGAATTCCATTCAATATAACGATATTATCTTTGCCAAACAAAGCAACTTGGTTGTTTAGTTTATTTTCTCCTTGAATGTACTTGTTTGTGAGAGAATGTTTCTTGTTTTATGTTATTTATACAGCTATATATCTTTTCATCTTCACGTCTTCCCACAAAGGATCTCCAAAAAGCCGTTACTCAAGCACAATTAAACATACGTCTTTGAATTTCTTCTCAACCGTATGAGTTTGCTTTCCTCTCGATATTTCACCGTAAAGACTAAAATAAAATATATTGCTTTGGTTAGTACATTTGCTCCTCGAATGTACTTGTTCTATTCTGGGTCTGATTGTTAATATGAAGTAAGGCATGCTAAGTTGGTGTGGCATAATTTGGAACGAAAGAATGAAGAAAGATTGACGAAACAGATATAAGACGCGAAAGTGTGTGGAAGAACAGGCAGAGGTTTTCCTTCACCGTAAAGCTCGTGGTGTGACTAATCACTGTTCAGAAAAACTCATTGGTACAGTCGGAATTCGAACTTGCGATCATTGTGTCGCAGGCAACTGCTCGAACCACTCGGCCATCACGGCTCTTGTATAGTTACAATAACCTCTGAAACATAAAACTGAACTATGAGTATTGTTACTCTCTATAATAACGTTCTCATTTTGTTATCTATGGCGCTATTTATTTTATTGCATCGTCATGAGGATGTCTCTACAGCACCCTATAACTTCTAGAAGACAACTGTTATTTGTGACAGCCTGTATATCCTGTGGTTGTAATCTTGTAATATACTCTATCTGTAACGTAACTGCTACTAGACGATAGTGGTAAGTGAATGAAAGCGGTAAATATGACACATTTGGGCGCAAAGAGGATTATTCGTAATTAAGTGTACGTACAACACAGTGTGTAGTGTGTTTTAATACAATATCTTTTCCGGCCGCGCTGGCCGAGTGGTTTAAATCCTGTGACCATCAAAATGGCAGGTTCAGATCTAAGTGGCCTGTACAATTGAGTATCGTAAAGTGATTTATCAGACCACTCACTTTGTCGAGAAGGAAAAGATAAATAAAGGGGAGGATTTTTTGAAATTTGTACCAATCATTTTGAGTACTAATTTCACGTGGATGAAGTCAGAAGCAAAAGCTAGTACAAATAACATTATTGTTAAAGAGCCGTCGGAGATAGTCGGAGTGTGTTACTATGCCCTTTCTTCCACAATATTTAAACATGAATTTCACACAAATTGGATTGGACACAGATTGGAATCGTACCTACGACTACTGACGCGGATGCCAGCCCTGTAGTCGACACACTGAATCCATAACAGCGCTATTCATTTGTTCACAACAAACCCCTTCGGCAGTTTCGATAGTAGTAATTTGAAACTAAGTTCAACTCATCATGTGTTTTACAAAGGTGTTTGTAAACTTAGCTGTGTTCGTTAATAATCCCTTATCAATGTGTGTTCAACATTAATCTACCCCCAAGTTGTTGTGTTATCTCGTTGAACCAGTTGAATAATAGTACGGCAGTCATAGTTTCTCATTATTTGTATGAAATCATCATATATCATCCTACTATTTGTATGAAAGCTGAGGGCATCTGTCACGTTGTCACCTAATATATATGTCTAGCGGAAAGTGGGTATGTGGGTACTGTCTATACACCACTCACTGCCTTATTGTCTATATGCCTTTGGGGACTCTTGTGAGACGTGAGGATATAAGAATAAACACACACACACACGCGTAGGACATGAAAAATACTAGTAAAACAAATACGCAGGTAAAACATAAACTCATTTATATATCCTCACGCCTTCCCACAAGGGTCCCTGAAGGGGTAGGCAGAGGTGTATAGGTAATACCCACACACCCACTTTCCGCCAGAGGTATATTAGGTGCCAACGTGACAGATGTCGAGTCCGTCGCCGTTACTCAAGCACGACTATTACATACGCCTTTTGAATTTCTTCTCAGACGTATGCAAGTTTCCTCTCGATGTTTTCCTTCACCGTAAAGCTCTTGGTGTGACTAATCACTGTACTTGAGTTCAGAAAAACTCATTGGTACAGTCGGGATTCGAACTTGCGACCTTTGCGTCGCAGGCAACTGCTCGAACCACTCGGCCACCACGCCTATTTAAACAGTGATTTAACACATAAAGTATTTTTTATTATAGATGAGAAAATACAAAGGGTCAAATTGAACGCGGGTGGAATTACAAGACACGCCTAGTGATAAATATTGATTTCCCTTAGGCTGCTGTAGTTAGCCACTTCCCTAACATACACAAGTACGTTGGTCTTATAAAGGTTTTAGCAGAATTATACAAAATTAAATTTAGTTGAGGCCCTGGTTACAAGGACTACCTAAACAAACTTACAAGTAGACTGCGGTCCAATTTGTGAGATGAACAGGCAATTTACCATGATGCATAGGACAGTCCAGCATGAGAAATTCGAGAATGACTAAGTCAAGAAAAGACAGAAAGCTATAGTGTCTAGATCGGCTGCGAATCTTGACGTCACAAGCTCGACTTGCACTGCTGCAGATATTTGAATGATGAAAATTGTTTAATATTTATTTACTTATAGTCATCGTCATCACCATCATCATCATCATATCATCACGCCGAGCCCCTAACGGTTACTACTACCTACTTTTAGTCAATTATAAGTATTCTATGTTTTCATGTTCTCATAAAACATTTACCAAATTATTTATTATGCACAGTCATTTTAGTGAAGGCATACATACATACATATCATCAGGCCGAGTCCCTTATAGTGTAGGCAGAGAGTATAGAGCGCCAGTTTTCTCTAGACTTACAAACCTCTTTCGCTTCGTCCACATTCATCAGTCCCTTCATATGTATGAAGCTCGTCGGTCTCGAGTAGAGAAGGCGACATATAATACATTATTATTATATTCGATCGATATTGGATCGAATCCGCAATGAAGAGATTCGCAAATCAACTGGCGTGAATGAGGGCGTGATTGTAAAGATGAAGAAAGGCATGTTACGTTGGTTTGGACACATAGAAAGGATGAGTGAAGAAAGATTGACGAAACAGATATACAAAGCAAAAGTGTGTGCAAGAAGAGGCAGAGAAGGCCACGTTCCAACTACCTGGATCAAATAGATCGGACTCTGAAGGACGGGAACGTTAAGAGTACTCGAAACCGACGAGCATGTATGAAGAGACTGATGAATGTGGACGAAGCGAAAGAGTAAGTCTAGAGAGAACTGGCGCTCTATACTCTCTGCCTACCCCGTTAGGGGACTTGGCGTGATGATATGTATGTATGTATTATATTCGTCGATTTATTGCCGTCTAGTTCCCTTAGTACAAGCTTATTTCGTTTGGGACTAGGTCAGCTTGTGTGGAATTGTTCCAAGGTATTAAAAAAAAAGCAACGTTGCCAACGCTACAAAAATACACATCTTTTTGGCACAACCGAGTATTGATCTCTGAATTGTTTCGCCATCTAAGAACGCTGGTTATTTTAGTATTTTTACTCCAAAAAAGATTTTCATATATGAAAGATGTCTGGCGAAAAGTGGGTGTGTGGATACTACACAATACTACGACTATTCCTGTAAAAGAGTCTAGATAATAAAGTAGCAGAAGGGTGACCATGTCGCCGAAGGGACGTTTGAGAAGAAATTCAAAGACGTAATGTATAGTCGTGCTTGAGACACGGCGATGGACTCGCCATTAGTCACGTTGGCACTTTTAATATACATCCATCAAAAAGTGGGTGGGTATTACTAGGTACACACCTCTTCCCTCCCCCTACCCATAAAGGGGGACCTCTTGTGGTAAGGTGGGAAAATATAAATAGGATACTTTTCCTTTAACTTGGCCCACGCACTTGGGAGCCCAACTTTATTAAATTACCCCGTCTTGAAAGTGTATAAATTGTCAAATTTATTGCTCGGGTCTCCTTGTGTACCTACCGGATCTGTAGTGGTCATCGTTTGATGAAAGGGTCTGTTTAAACTGTGGCCAATTGTTTGCCTTAATATGAGGGGACTTGTTATTTTTAACTCTTCGAAGTTGTAAGATAAATAATATTGTTGGGGCGCCGCTCTTTATGATAACACCTAAAAGGCTTTGAGGTGTTTTTTGTTATTTCAGAGCCTATTTATTTAGCCGTGGTGGCCGAGTGGTTCGATCAGTTGCCTGCGACACAAAGATTGCAAGTTTGAATCCCAACTGTACCAATGAGTTTTTCTAAACTTAAGTACAGTGATCAGTCACACCATGAGCTTTACGGTGAAGGAAAACATCGAGAGGAAATCTGCGTACGTCTGAGGAGCAATTCAAAGGCGTATGTATAGTCGTGCTTGAGTAACGGCAATGGACTCGCCATCTGTCACGTTGGCACCTAATATACCTCTGGCGGAAAGTGGGTGTGTGGGTATTTATTACCTATACACCTCTGCCTACCCCTTCGGGGACCCTTGTGGGAAGGCGTGAGGATATATAGGTATATATCACTATCTTAGTAACGGCGATAAAACCGGATGTGATAAACAATATATATAATCTGTACGTGTCGAATCTCATCTTTGAATTCCCATCCAAGGTGAAACGCCCGCCCCGAGGCTTTCCATAAATCCGTCCTAAGAATCATTACGTTGAATACATTTTTATGTTAAAATATTCAACAGCATGTCGTAAACGCCCATTGGTGCTTACTAAAATACAAGGCGATAGCTTTTAGATGGTAGTAAATATAAAAGGGAAACATGAGTCGGTCGCTGCTGCCAACTGGAGCACACGGCCAGCCAAGTTTCCGACCAGCTGATATTCGAGCACGGTTTTTGCAAACAATCTTATCGTATTCGAATAATTGGTTTTATAGTGTTTGAATTTCGAACGAATTCGAATTTAGAATTCATTATTCTTAAGTTTCAACTTTTCAACTGAGCTTCTTTTGTTATTTTTTACTATGGTGGTAGCATGGACGTTGAAATTACGTGCGTCTGCAATCATAATTCGATTTTTTTTTATACCACAAGGGTGGCAAAATAGCATGCGGTCCGCCTGATGGTAAGCGGTTACCGCCGCCTATGTACGCTTGCAACACCAGGGATATCACTCGCGCGTTGCCGACCCTGCAGAAATCTTTTCACACCCTTCTTGAAGAACTCCATGCTGTACTCTCTAGGGAAAACGGGAGCTCATTCCACAGCCTGAGCGTTCGCGGAAGAAAACTCTTTTGGAAGCGCACAGTGTGAGACCTTTGTGGTTCCAAGGTATGGGGATAAATTCCCTCTCGATAGCGAGAGGTGCGGTGGTAGAAGGTGGAAGTGGGCATCATGTCGAACAATTCTGCAGAACACTCCCCGTTATACAAGCGGTAGAACACACACAGGGAGGCAAAGTCTCTCCTCAGACTTAGTGATTCCAAGCCGCTTGTGAGCAAAGGATCATCGACAATTCTAGCGGCGCGTTTCCGAGCCGCGTCAAAAGGCCCTAGCTGGTATCCAGGGGCTCCAGCCTACAGGTGGCAGCAGTACTCCATATGTGGCTGAACTTGCGACTTATAAAGTTGCAGCCTTTGTTGCGAAGTGAAATACTGCTTAGCTCTGTTGAGCACACCGAGCTTCCTCGACGCCAGCTTAGCCTTGTCCTCTAAATGACCACGGAACTGAACGTCGCTAGAAATATCGACCCCAAGGATCCTAATGCTCTCCGAGATAATGTTTAAACGACTATGTGACGTCTATTTAAACTTTAGTAGTCACAGGTGTTGCAAAGTGATCGAGTAATTTCAAACCATTCTAGAAGTATTTCACTGACATAAACACCTATCTACATATAAATATATTTGTGGCAACGCGCAAGTGATACTTCGATATTGTAAGCGTAAATAAGCTGCGGTAACCGTATTCCATCGGGTGGACCGTATGCTTGTTTGCCACTCTTGTTGTACAAACTACCTGTATTAATAAACACCTTTGGACTATTCCAATGAGCAAGGCTTGTGTTATGGTAACTGAACAACGATATATTTTCTATATGGATATACACATAAATGTATAAGAGATCCAAGAATGAACACAAGTATGTGTATCTTACACATATGTACCCTCAGCAGGAATAGAACCCGTTACCCCCCATGCAGTAGGCGGAGAGAGTAGAGCGCCATCCCTCTTGATTTAAAGACCTACTTCAATTAATGCACATAGCGATACCACTGGTGTTGCAAGCGTCGCATACGCGGCGGTAACCGCTTACCATCAGGCGGACCGCATGCTTGTTTACCACCCGTGTGGTAAAAAAAATATCCGAATTTACCTAAAGTTTATATAATATGTAAACATGAAAATTATTACTATTTATATCACCCTTCCATTTATAAAAGCACCTTAGCATAATTTTGTGTAATACAGTGATTCGTGTGAGAAAGTTGTAAATAAACTCGGTAGGTCTCGTAAGTGAGACGAATGAGTACACTCGCATACTAATGTGAGTAGGCCTCCTTTAAGACAGTGCTTTATTGAACAAAATGGCATGTACTTACTCGCATGAATGTACTTCGAGCGCGTAACGCGTGGCTTTAAAGACCTCCTTAGTTGGAATATGTGAGGTTACGAGATAATTATGGTCTTCGGTCATGCTTATGTTTGCGAGTGTACTTTTCGTTACAAGATACTTCGTTAAAGACGCAGGTTCGATTTTGGTATTAAACATTTGTGTAATCAGAAAGTTCGCTGAGTGAGCAGCTTACTCGCCAAAATACGGTTAGCTACGTATGCAATTGAATGTGATGTTTAAATCTACATATTATCTGATCCTATACTATTAATAACTCCTAACTACAAGTATAAGTACTATATCTTAAGTAAGTGATTGGTCATACGATAATAAAACCTCGAGAGGAAACCTGCGTTTGAGAAGAAATTCAAAGACGTATGTAATAAACTTGCTAGAGTAACGGCGATTCTGTCCCGTTGGCACCTAAAATATATTCTCGGCGTAAAGTGGGTGTGTGGGTTCTACCAATTTTTCTACCTGCCTACCAATTTGGGCACCCTTGTTGTAAGGAGCGACGGTTGAGGACTTATAATAATATCGCGGGAGGCTGGAGTAACAGCTTTAAGTACAGTGTTTAACTGTACTTAAGTATAAATAAAACGGATTTGTACAGCCGGGTCACTCGGCCGTTGATACTTGCGATGGTAAATTTGTAAGGTTTATATCAGTTCTGAACCTAATAACACCGTTGAAAGAAACATGTATCCGACGTATAAATAAACAACAGACTCGCCATCTGTCACTTTAGCTAAAAGAGCATACTATTAGCACTCTTACTCTACTCAATAGTAATAATGCTTGAAAAATCCTTCACAACAAGTCGAGTAATTGTAATCAAAATCAAATATTTTTATTTCACATATGCCTAGATGGGCACTTTTAAAACGTCGAAAAATTTGCACGGTTCGGGTTGGTCGTTTCCATGGAGAATAGTATTCCTTGAATTCAATGAACCCCTGTTCCAAGATAGGTATCCAAAGTAAGTAATCACGCATCGTGAGCCATATCTCCTTGGAGCTGTCATAAAGTCGCGACAATAACTTTCCGAGCAAATAGGAAAGCGGAATATTTATCGTGTTGATATGCTTGGGTACGATCACACAGAACGTATCTGCGCTGTTACTATAATAATTATACTTAACCTACATACATACAGTTTAATTTAAATCGGAATGATCGTCTGACTGTTTGTCGCGTCTAAGGCGTAATATAGAATGCAGAAAATTTTTAAATGAACGAAAATGTTTCTCTATTATTTATTCCAACATTTTACTATTTATTCTACTTTAATTAAGCGGTGGTGGCCGAGTGGTTCGAGCAGTTGCCTGCGACGCAAAGGTCGCAAGTTCGAATCCCGACTGTACCAATGAGTTTTTCTGAACTTATATAATATATCCTCACGCCTTCCCACAAGGGTTCCCGAAGGGTTAGGCAGAGGTGTATAGGTAGTACTCACACACCCACTTTCCACCAGAGATAATTTTTTTGTGCCAAAGTGACAGATAGCCAGTCCATCGCCTTTGCTCAAGCAAGACTATACATACGTCTTGAATTTTCTTCTCAAACGTATGCAGGATTCCTCTCGAGGTTTTCTTAACCGTAAAGCTAGTGGTGTGACTAATCACTGTCCTTAAGCTCAGAAAAACTCATTGCTACAGTCGGGATTCGAACTTGCAATTCTTGTGTTGCAGGCACCTAGTCGAACCCCTCGACTACCACGGCTTATTAATATTTTGGCAATATAATATAATTATATATCGTACTTAGATAGGTTTAACCCAAAATTGAAGTCTCAATTGCCCCATCCTGTTCTATTCCTGAACCGAAACTAATTTATTATCCGTTTGTACCATTGATGTGGGTTGATATGGGTTGTTCAATCCCATTTTATATTAATTGGTGTAATTTGTATTGTGTGCACACTCGGTTAGGAATACTGCTGTTATGATTGTGGCAAGCCTGCCGTGATTTGTTATGAGATGGCTTGGTATATATCTATACTAATATTATAATGAGGAAAGATTTGTATGTAAGTATGTTTGTAAGGAATTGGCTCAAAAAATACTAGACTGATTTAAACAATTATTTCACCATTTGAATGCTACATTATCTTTATTAATATAGGCATCGCCGTTTCTGAAGCACGACTATACATACGCCTTTGAATTGCTCCTCAGACGTACGCAGATTTCCTCTCGATGTTTTCCTTCACCGTAAAGCTCGTGGTGTGACTAATCACTGTACTTAAGTTCAGAAAAACTCATTGGTACGGTCGAGATTCGAACTTGCGGTCTTTGTGTCGCAGGCAACTACTCAAACCACTCGGCCACAACGGCTTCTGTTTTTCTTATTTTTTTATCATCTTTTTATGGTATACATATAGGTCATGTTTTTTTTTAATTTGTGAATAACAATATGAATATAATTAGACTTAGGAATATATATTTTTTTATAATTACACAGATAGATCTGACGAAATACATACCGTAACAAAATTAAGGCTAGCAAGGGCTTCGTAAGGGTTCAATGTCATTGAAAATAATATCTATGACTAAATCCACAACGAAGATTCGTAAAGATACTAGTGATATTAAAGACGAAGATTGACATATACAAACGTTGGTATGGAGGTAACGAAAGGATGCGTGAAGAAAGGCCGACGTAACATATTCGTAGAAAAAGTATCTGGAAAATGACTTCTCATTTTCGTTCTCAACGTTCGCTTCTTCTAGCGAACGTTTTAACTACCTAGATCAAATAGATCGGGCACTCAATAACGGGAACTTAATTCTAGCTAGCCAACCAACAAGGTTGTACTCCAAGAACCAAAACATCTATTAAATTGCAGAACAAAATGATAGCGCGTCGTAAGAATGAAAAGCGACATCTATGAGTACAGATGGTACTAATCATATGAAATTTATTTTAGCAAAATCGAATACAAGTTGAAGCCTACTGATAAATTTATCAAATTGCTCTCCTCATGTGCCAAAAAGCTAAAAGTTACCAAGCCAATTTGTGCGATGAACCGAATACTTAACTGGAGTCCTCATTAAGAATGTTGACAATGATAACAGTATAAACCAGTGCCTCGTAATACTAGCGGAGTTGGTAGCTTGCCAAATCATTCCGAAGCATTTTCGCTATATCTTGTATACTATGGGATAAGTCACAGGCGACGATGTGGTAATATTATACTTTAAAAAGTATTTGGCCACGGGCTACGTATTAAGGAAAACATGTATTCTTATGTATGAAGAAAAAGATGAATGTGGACGAAGCGAAAGAGGTATGCAAGTCTAGAGAGAACTGGCGCTCTATACTCCCTGCCTACCCCGTTAGGGACTTAGCGTGATGATATGTATGTATGTATGTATTCTTTTTCAGAAAAGAAGAAAGAGGAAGACCACGTTCCAACGGTCCGTGTACTTACATATTTACTTATCATCACGCCGTCCATAACGGGGTAGGCAGAGATAATAGAGCACTTCTATATAGACATACATACCTCTTTCGCTTCGTTCCGCGTACTTAAATGAACCGATGTATATATCAATGAAAAATATTTTTCTTCGAAATATCGATCCCAATACCTTACGTCAAAGAACACTATTCAGGGCTTAGGTCACAGAAGCACCTGAATAAAATTTAAATTCCGTCCATTGTTAGGCTCCAGATTTCGCAGAAAAATAACGTTGAATAGAAATCGTTTACGTAATAAAGCCTCTATGGCATCGCATTGTGATTGTTACAAGGCTTACGGCGTTTTTATCGTTATTATTATTGGCCTAAATACGTATCTCTTAACCTTGGAAGGTCGTGGATGAAGTCACTCTTTATAAAGGGCTTTGAAAAATATTTCTTTTGAAGGTTCTCAGTGAAATTCTAGTAATTGGGGTAAAAGTCAACTTATAAACAATGTTTATAAAATAACGAAAGAAAACAAATAAGAATAAAAATAAAGCCTTAGTATTTAACTAAGGCTTTATTTTTACCCGCATTAAGTTTGGTAGAATACTATTCATTTTCTTTCTGTTTATAGCTTGCAGAGAACAATCTAGGAGCCCCGAAAAAAAATCAAAGAAAACTCAGACTATTGGGACAAATTTTACGATGCGTTAACTGTCAAATTCCAACCAGCCGTTTGGAAGAGGGTGAGGTAATGAATACATTTACAAATATCCATACTACCATAATAGATTCGAGAGTTTTCGAGGATATCTATTCTTCTTTTAGGCAAAAACTTCTGAACGGAATTGGATTAATGTTAGCAAAGACTTAAGATATGTTTTACATATAAAAAAAAATCCCTGGAGGACGTGTAGTGAGTGTGGAGGAGTAGTTGCCTGCGACACAAAGATCGCAAGTTCGAATCCCGACTGTATCCATTAGTTTTCCTGAACTTAAGCACATAGGTGAAGGAAAACATCGAGAGAAAACCTGCATACGTTTGAGAAAAAATTCAAAGGCAAACAAATATGTATCATCGTGCTTGAGTAACGACGATGGAATAACCATCTGTCACGTTGGCACCTAACATTTATCTCTGGCGGAAAGTGGGTGTGTGGGTACTACCTATAGAACTCTGCCTACCCCTTCAGGAACCCTTGTGGGAAGGCATGAGGATATATTATAATCATCATCACAAATTTAAGAGCTGGGCTCTTGTCGGCGTCTCTGATGCAGTCCCCTCCATTCGCTTCTGTCCAGCGCAACCTCCTTGACCTCCTTATACGTCATGAGAGAAATTTTTTCTTTGATCTGACCCATCTATGTTAATCTTGGTCTTCCTCTTCCACTCTTCCCCTCTACCTTTCCTTCTAAAATATACAAATAATATACATAAAAAAAGTCTAGCAAAGAAATCAAATTTTACGCAAGCTAAACTCGGGCACGGCTTATACAAAATGCTTGCGAAAAACGTAACTCTTCGCAATCGATTGGCCTTGGGAATAGGGTAAGAAGAAGCCTTAAAATTGCTGTTATTGTTACAACGTTGCTAACGTAATTACCGTTATTATAATTATCACAACTACCGCTCACGTTGAGTTCTTGCACCCCGCAACAAAAGATACTGCGTAATATTAGAAACAAAATGAGGAGGTTGTTACAGTCCGTACACGTCTTCAAACTATACAAAGATATAAAGCCATGGTAGCCGAGGGGTTTATGCAGTCTCCTGCTAAGTCAAGATATACGATAGATATACGTTTGAATCGCGATGTTTATTCGCGACAAGGTGTTTTTTCTTTGTTTTTTTTGTCATTTCTATTTGTTTGTAGATGTGTGTGTTTGTACAAAAAATAATATTATTATTATTATTTATTGGTAAAAAAATATCGAAAGGAAACCTGCATACGTCTAAGAAGAAATTCAAAAGGCGTATGTATAGTCGTGCTTGGGTGACGGCGATGGACTCGCCATCTGTCACGTTGGCACCTAATATACCTCTGGCGGAAAGTGGGTGTGTGGGTATTACCTATACACCTCTGCCTACCCCTTCGGGGACCCTTGTGGGAAGGCGTGAGGATATATTATTATAAAAAAAAATATGCAGTACCTTCACCATAAAGCTGTCAAAAACCGTTTGATACCATCGGGATTCAAACTGGCCATCGTTATAGGCAACTACTCGAACCAGATAGGCCCCATATTTTTTTCTGTCAATTCAGTTATTTTTCCGTCAGTATGTATGTAGAGCACATATTGTAATATTAAAGTTTCGAATACCGTACGTATATTATGGTCCGATATTCAAACATAATAGCCGCTAATATCAACCCATATGATGACTTATAAAACTGTGTTATTGGATAACTATACTACTCAAGTATCGTTATTGTCGTAGTTAGGGAGCAAATGTCTAGCAAGCGAAGCGACGCTCTGCGATGCTACAAAGAAATTGGCATTTGACGTCATTATTGTTACATACCATACATTTTCCTGTAATTCGTATTATATATATTCTTTAATAAAACTCTACTCGAAAACAGGTCTAAATTTCTTAGAGTAGAGTATTGCAGTATTTTAGTGCTAGAGGCATTTGTGATGTAGGACTGGAGAGTGAAACGAAGCTTACACTATGAGAATCAGACAATGGCATACATACACTACCTACAACACATAGGACATTTAAGTCCATAATCCATGCAAATACTTTTGTCCCTCACATAGTTATCCAGTCCTTGCTGGAAAACCCCTCATTGTATTTTTAACGTATTATATAGCATCACATATTATTGCTTAGCAAGTGTGTGTAGACCTAAGCTATTGTATTGGAAGATAGGTAGAGACACAATATTTTGGTTCATCGATTGCCTTTTGGGCCGCCTTTTGTTAGTAGCGGGAGGCTGAGGCTATTGAAATTCAAATATCTGTGACAACATACGGCGGTTATAATCCGGCTTGGTGCACGGTTCGGCCATATTTGAACACTTTGATAGGTCAAACACATTGGCTAACAATAACAGCAACAACGCGTGAGAATTTTGGCAAGCGTTTAAGCGTTCGATTCAGTGTCCGGCATTGTTTGGGGTTTTAGATATTTCCTAAATTGTATTCTACATATATTCCCGATTATCTATCTCGCACAGTCTCCCCACTGACAACGCTTTCTCGTACCTTATTGGTACAAGGAAGGTGCTTCCCAGCTTAAGTACGGGAATAAATCATACCACGAGTATAATGGTGATGGAAATCATCGAGGGGTAACCTGCATACGTTTGAGAAGACTCAAAGACGTGTCTATTGCGCTTAAAACCTGACGATGCCCTTGTCATCTGTCATATGAACATCTTAATATATTTAAGATAAAAAAAAACATGTTGAAAGAAGTGTAAAGACTTCTATTTGATACTTCAGGGACCTTTGTGGGGAGGAATATTATACGCGTAGTTCTGTCCGGGTAAGGCAGAGAATATAGCGCCAGTTCTTTCTACTTAGTACAGTCTTTATCCACATTCATCAAACTATTCCTAGTGTGTTATCGCTAACCTATAGTTTTCTAGTGCCAAAGGATCTTATATCGCCCCCTAGCTCCCCTTTTTTAGCTTCAGATGAGTCCATTTGTGTGGAACTTTTCAAAGTAAGTTAAATATAAAATTTCTTCAAAATAATATATATTTTCAACGTTAACGTTTGAATAGTACTGCGAAGCTCTCTAAGGAAAATATGCTTTTAAATAATGCACAGATGAATTTCTAAAATGTTAGGTGCAATGAGGGACCGTTTGATATTCCGTTTCTTGCTTGTAGTTTCCACCGGCGTTTAATATACGTAATGAAAGCTTTGCGATATTAGGCTGGTGCCGTTTTTTGTTTGAAAAATTCCCTCAGAGAATAATTTTCTTTAAGTATTTTTTTTAGGTACGTCGTAAGTTTTGATAAAGAAAACGCAATAAGGGTTGTGTATCCAAAGCCTTGCTCATACATTTTATCTATCACAATTGTTTTTATTTACAAGTTCCTACCAAATGCATAGATAGGACAGGACCATGTGTAGTAGCGCCCCAAGTGGTCGGTGATGCCAGTACAGAAAATACATGTCTAAATCTTGCCAGGATCTAATGAAGGGGTTCTCAAAAAAGAAAGGCAGACCTTTATCACCGTCTTTTCGCCGGAGATATTCCGGTACCAGAGATGGTGAATCCACACTATCTTTGACAGATCAGGCTCTGCCTTTTCGCCTCAAGTCCTTAAGTTTTGCAGTCAGGAGCTCTAACTACGAAACCAGACGGCAGTCAAGTATAGCCATACGTCTTTGGCTTATCTGTCCTTCAGCCCGTGCTTTGTCGAATTAGTGTAATTAGGCTCACAAAAACCATTTTGTATAAGGATCCATATCATCTTATTTTATCTTTCTTACTAATATTACAGTGATTAGTCACCACGAGCTTTACGGTGAAGGAAAACATCGAGAGGAAACCTGCATACGTATGAGAAGAAATTCAAAGGCGTATGTATAGTCGTGCTTGAGTAACGGCGATGGACTCGCTGTCTGTCACGTTGGCACCTAATATACCTCTGACGGAAAGTGGGTGTGTGGGTATTACCTATACAACTCTGCCTACCCCTTCGGGGACCCTTGTGGGAAGGCGTGAGGATATATTATATTATTATTTAATATTATAAATGTGAAAGTTTGTAAGTTTAGATGCTTGCGGTTCTTTCACGACAAAACGGGTGAACCGATTTGGCTGAAAGTTGAAATCGTGATGGCTTATACCTAGGAATAGGACATAGGCTAATATTTTTTTTGTTTCATCTCGAAAATTCAAAGTTCTGTTATTATAAAGAATGTTGCTCTTTCACGGCATAGCGGCTGAACCGATTATAGCAGGAAAATACATATGCTACTTTTCGAACTCCACGCGGGCGAAGCCGCGAGCATAAGCTAGTACTATATAAAATATATATTAACATATCAATAACATTCATTGCACTAGGAAACGGAAGACGTATCTGTCATTTGACAAAAGACTGCACTCTTTTAGGCTTGAGCTCTTTACCGATCTATTTACTTCACTTTTTGAACAAATAAAGCACAATTGAATTTTCTCGATACTTTCTTCTCTTAACTCTGGCTACGAACACACGTTTCCACTCAGAATTTTCCTTTTTTATTCTGTGATAAATTACCGTACATAAGTCTTTGATGTTCGCCTATGGGGTGGAGAACCTCCTTTCGCAACTGTGAATAAAATCGATAGTTTTCTGAACTTTATTGATTTCAAAGCAGTCTGCTACACTACACTTGTATCTGTACACTTATATATATATCTGTGGATTCATCAAATTTTAAAATCTCTATCTATTTGTGCAATTAATTAATATTTTGTATGTAATTAATATTTAGTGATTTATACAGTATAATATATAGTATGTATCTATTTGTTAAGGCCGTGGTGTCCGAATGGTTCGAGTAGTTGCCGGCGACATAAAGATCGTAAGTTCGAATCCCGACTGTACCAATGAATTGGTACCAAAATACCAATTGCCACACAAATAGGTCTTATGTATGAACCAATTGAATGTATACGCCATACTTAATGAATGAAGTACATACATACATATCATCACGCCAAGTCCCTAACGGGGTATGCAGAGAGTTTAGAGCGCTTGTTGTCTCTAGACTTACATACCTCTTTCGCTTCGTCCACATTCATCAGTCTCTTCATACATGTTCGTCGGTTTCGAGTACTCTTAACGTTCCCGTCCTTGAGAGTCCGATCTATTTGATCCAGGTAGTTGGAACGTGGCCTTCTTCTGCCTCTTCTTGCACACACTTTTGCTTTGTATATCTGTTTCGTCAATCTTTCTTCACTCATCCTTTCTATGTGTCCAAACCAACGTAACATGCCTTTCTTCATCTTTACAATGACGCCCTCATTCACACCAGTTGATTTGCGAATCTCTTCATATGTATGTTTAATAAAAAATATACCATTCTATCAAAAATAACCGTAAAACAAACTCTAACATAACAACAATTCTGCTGTATTTTAATACGCTTTTATTAGCTTGAGACGTATGTATGTTTATATGTTAGTATGTAACGGAATCTTTGAACATGATTTTAACCCCCTTCAAAACGTCGGATTAACTCGAAATTTGGCATACTTATTAAGGACCGATGACAATTCAATATTTTAAACATTTTGACCCGTTATCCTTACTAAGATAATCAGGATCAGCGATTTTTTATATTCATTTTTGCACTGCTAAGCAAAGGTGCTGATTTTCTATAAAAGTGTATTTTTTTAGTTTTTTTAAACTATTATTTATTATATCTTACCAAATTAATTGGCCACGGAAAAAGTTAATTAATTAAATCGAGTATAACTGATTTAGGTAAACCATAATATATCATAAGGAGACACTCGTTGATGAATGATGAACAATGTCGGAAATAGGTCACATCTCGGAAGAAAAACAAGGGGGGGAATGTTGTAGTGATGTGTCCTTCACTTTATTATAACGATAGTTTTATACAAGTATGTTATGGGTCGTGATATCCACAGAAAGAATTGTTCGACATGATGCCCACTTCCACCTTCTACCAACGCACCTCTCGCCATCGACGGGGAAATCATCCCCATACCTTGAAACCACAAAGGTCTCGCACTGTGCGCTTCCAAAGGAGTTTTCTTCCGCGAACGCTCAGGCTGTGGAATCAGCTCCCCGTTGAGGTTTTCCCTGGAGAGTACAACATGGAGCTCTTCAGAAGAAGAGAAGGGTGTGAAAAGATTCCTGCAGGGTCGGCAACGCGCGAGTGATACCCCTGGTGTTGCAAGCGTCCATGGGCGGCGGTAACCGCTTACCATCAGGTGAACCGCATGCTTGTTTGCCATCCTTGTGGTATAAAAAAAGAAAAAAAAATACCTCGGGACAATCCAAAGCAATGCTTGTACTACGAAAACTAGACAACGATGTAGGTACATACTTACATAGGTAGATTCAATTTCAAAGGAGTTTGCTTCCGCGAACGCTCAGTCTGTAGGAAGAACTTCCGTTGAGATTTTCCCCAGACAGTACAGCATGGAATTCCTCTAGAAAGAAGTGGTACCCCTGGTGTTGCAAGCGACCATCAGGTAGACCATAAGCTTATTTGCCAGCCCAGTGGTTTTATAAAAACTTAAGGAAAACAATCGAAGGGACTTTGTGCCAAAAGTATGTCACATACTTTTGTTCTATGAAAAGTTTTGTCGGCAAGATGGCGACAAATTTATCTGTTATGTTGACAACCAAATGATATATATCTCCATATAAATAGGTACTAATATACCTTTGGATTTCTTGTTGGAAAGTTAACTACGGTATATCGATACCGGAACAACCCTAGTGAAAAAAATGTCTTGGATAAGTAGGGATGTATATTTCACGTTAATGATACGAAGAGGCGGCAATTTATGAATGTTTTGCTCGAGTAGTATAGACGTATCTATGCATATAAATAAAATTGGAGTGTCTGTTTGTAATATTGAAAAAAACCGCTTTTTACTTACTGCATATGGATATCAAAATAAATAATAACACGGTACAAATATCACTTTTTAAATTTTTTGTCGGTCCGTCTGTCTGTCTGTTTGTTCCGGCTAATCTCTGAAACGGCTGGACCGATTTTAACGGGACTTTCACTGGCAGATAGCTAATATAAAAAGGAGTAACTAAGGCTACTTTTATTTTAGAAACTGAACAATATTTATTTGGTTAAATTCCACGCGGGCGAAGTCGCGGGCACAGCTAGTTCAATATAATATTATATTCAATCCATTGTGTTCTTTGATAAATGTAACAATGATTTCTCTGAACTCGCCGAAGATATATTTTAGGTGTCAATGTGATAGATGGCGAGTCCGTGGCCGTTTTCATAAGCACGACTATACATACAAATATTATAGATGCAGGTCTTCGCGATGTTTTCCTTCATCCGTAAAGTTTTGGTGTGAGTAATCACTGTAGTTAATTGAGATCAGGAAAAGCTGCAATATTATAATATCCTCACGCCTTCCCACAAGGGTCTCCGAAGGGGTAGACAGAGGTATGTAAGATTATATTTAATGTATAAGCCATTGCCTAATTTTTTTGTTGGCTAATTATAAAACAAAATCTAGCCTGGAGTTGGATTTCGTATCGAGCTACAAAAGTTTTCTTACAAATAATATATTAAATATCTTGCATGATTTTATCCTTCACATCTACATTCTTAACGCCCGTTAAAGTTAATTACGAAAAAAAGGTTAGATGTAAATCTGAAATGGGCTTTACACTTGATTAGGTTAATTGAATTAATTCCCTCTGTACAAGGCAAAATGAATCTAATGCCATTTGCAATTAAATTGGTTATTATTCCTATGTGCACTTCATGTTTATTATGCGACGTTGTCGTGCTATTGTCATCATTACTCAAGAATTATAAAGGGGCGTATTTATAAATAAACGTAATTAACATCCTTAGCTTAAATATTCTTGATTTATGATTGTAATTGTATGTACATACATACATATCATCACGCCAATTCCCTAACGGGGTAGGCAGAGAGTATAGAGCGCCAGTTCTCTCTAGACTTACATACCTCTTTCGCTTCGTCCACATTCATCAGTCTCTTCATACATGCTCGTCGGTTTCGAGTACTCTTAACGTTCCCGTCCTTGAGAGTCCGATCGATTTGATCAGGTAGTTGGAACGTGGCCTTCCTCTGCCTCTTCTTGCACACACTTTTGCTTTGTATATCTGTTTCGTCAATCTTTCTTCACTCATCCTTTCTATGTGTCCAAACCAACGAACATGCCATTCTTCATCTTTACAATCACGCCCTCATTCACGCCAGTTGATTTGCGAATCTCTTCATTGCGGTAAATTGTATGTAATTATTAATTACGTGTTAATGTATATATACCAGTATGTGCTTATAATTTTTTTTTATACGACTTGGGTGGCAAACAAGCATGCGGTCCGCCTGATGGTAAGCGGTTACCGCCGCCTATGGACGCTTGCAACACCAGGGGTATCACTCACGCGTTGCCGACCCTGCAGGAATCTTTTCACACCCCTCTTGAAGAACTCCATGCTGTACTCTCCAGGGAAAACCTCAACGGGGAGCTCATTCCACAGCCTGAGCGTTCGCGGAAGAAAACGCCTTTGGAAGCGCACAGTGCGAGACCTTTGTGGTTCCAAGGTATGGGGATGAATTCCCCGTCGATGGCGAGAGGTGTGGTGGTAGAAGGTGGAAGTGGGCATCATATCGAACTGCAGAATTCTGCAGAACAATCCCCGTTATACAAGCGGTAAAACACACACATAATATAAAAAAATCGTTGGCGTTTCTATTGGGCTTTAGGTTTTTATCGCTGCGTGGAACAGATTATATAATTATAAAGATGTAACGCTTATATATCCTCACGCCTCACGCCACGAAGGCGTGGGATATATAACGGATTAAAGGAAGGGGTAGGGTAGGTGTATTAGGTAGTACCCACACACCCACTTTCCGCCAGAGATATATTAGGTGCCAACATGAAAGATGGCGAGTCCATCGCCGTTACTCAGCACGAC